>JANJGN010003897.1:0-39062 GCA_026770705.1 Isurus oxyrinchus | reverse complement strand
GGGGGGGTTTTGGGGACATTGTCTCGGGGGCGTTTTGGGGACGTTGTCTCGGGGGGTTTTTTGGGACATTGTCTCGGGGGGGTTTTGGGGACATTGTCCCGGGGGTTTTTCGGGACATTGTCTCGGGGGCGTTTTGAGGGGGATTTTGGGGACATTGTCTCGGGGGGTTTTTGAGGGGGGATTTTCGGGACATTGTCTCGGGGGTGTTTTGGGGGGGGCTTTTGGGGACGTTGTCTCGGGGGGGTTTTGGGGACATTGTCTCGGGGGGTTTTGGGGACATTGTCTCGGGGGAGTTTTGGGTGGCTGTTTTGGGGACATTGGCTCAGGGTGGTTTTGGAGACATTGTCTCGGGAGGGTTTTGGGGACATCGTCTCGGGGGTGTTTTGGGGGTTGTTTTGGGGACATTGTCTTGTGGGGGGTTTTGGGAACATTGCCTCGGGGGGTTTTGTGGGTGCGGTTTTTGGGGACATTGTCTCGGGGGCGTTTTGGGGACATTGTCTCGGGGGAGTTTTGGGTGGGTGTTTTGGGGACATTGTCTCGGGGGCGTTTTGGGGACATTGTCTCGGGGGAGTTTTGGGTGGGTTTTTTTGGGGGTGCGGTTTTTGGGGACATTGTCTCGGGGGCGTTTTGGGGACATTGTCTCGGGGGAGTTTTGGGTGGGTGTTTTGGGGACATTTTCTCGGGGGGGTTTTGAGGACATTGTCTCGGGGGGGTTTTGGGGACATTGTCTCGGGTGTGTTTTGGGGGGGTGTTTTGGGGACATTGTCTCGTGGGGGGTTTTGGGGACATTGTTGCGGGGGGGTTTTGGGAACATTGTCTCGGGGGGTTTTGGGGGTGGGGGTTTTGGGGACATTGTCTCGGGGGGGTTTTGGGGACATTGTCTCGGGGGCGTTTTGGGGACATTGTCTCGGGGGGGATTTTTGGGACATTGTCTCGGGGGTGTTTTGGGCGGGGGTTTTGGGGACATTGTCTCGGGGGGTTTTTGTGGGGGGTTTTTGGGGACATTGTCTCGGGGAGGTTTTGGGAACATTGTCTCGGGGGGGATTTGGGGGGGGCGTTTTGGGAATTGTCTCGGGGGGGTTTTGGCGACATTGTCTCGTGGGGGGTTTTGGGGACATTGTTGCGGGGGGGTTTTGGGAACATTGTCTCGGGGGGTTTTGGGGGTGGGGGTTTTGGCGACATTGTCTCGGGGGCGTTTTGGTGACATTGTCTCGGGGGGGTTTTGGGGGGGGGTGTTTGGGGACATTGTTTCGGGAGGGTTTTGGGGACATTGTCTCGGGGGTGTTTTGGGGACATTGTCTCAGGGGGGTTTTGGGGGGGGAATATTGGGGACATTGTCCCGGGGGTTTTTGGGGACATTGTCTCGGGGGTTTTTGGGGACATTGTCTCGGGGGAGTTTTGGGTGGGTGTTTTGGGGACATTGTCTCGGGGGGGTTTTGAGGACATTGTCACGGGGGGTTTTGGGGAGATTGTCTCGGGGGTGTTTTGGGGGGGTGTTTTGGGGACATTGTCTCATGGGGGGTTTTGGGGACATTTTCGCGGGGGGGTTTTGGAAACATTGTCTCGGGGGGTTTTGGGGGTGGGGGTTTTGGGGACATTGTCTCGGGGGGGTTTTGGGGACATTGTCTCGGGGGCGTTTTGGGGACGTTGTCTCGGGGGGTTTTTTGGGACATTGTCTCGGGGGGGTTTTGGGGACATTGTCCCGGGGGTTTTTCGGGACATTGTCTCGGGGGCGTTTTGAGGGGGATTTTGGGGACATTGTCTCGGGGGGTTTTTGAGGGGGGATTTTCGGGACATTGTCTCGGGGGTGTTTTGGGGGGGGCTTTTGGGGACGTTGTCTCGGGGGGGTTTTGGGGACATTGTCTCGGGGGGTTTTGGGGACATTGTCTCGGGGGAGTTTTGGGTGGCTGTTTTGGGGACATTGGCTCAGGGTGGTTTTGGAGACATTGTCTCGGGAGGGTTTTGGGGACATCGTCTCGGGGGTGTTTTGGGGGTTGTTTTGGGGACATTGTCTTGTGGGGGGTTTTGGGAACATTGCCTCGGGGGGTTTTGTGGGTGCGGTTTTTGGGGACATTGTCTCGGGGGCGTTTTGGGGACATTGTCTCGGGGGAGTTTTGGGTGGGTGTTTTGGGGACATTGTCTCGGGGCGTTTTGGGGACATTGTCTCGGGGGAGTTTTGGGTGGGTTTTTTGGGGGTGCGGTTTTTGGGGACATTGTCTCGGGGGCGTTTTGGGGACATTGTCTCGGGGGAGTTTTGGGTGGGTGTTTTGGGGACATTTTCTCGGGGGGGTTTTGAGGACATTGTCTCGGGGGGGTTTTGGGGACATTGTCTCGGGTGTGTTTTGGGGGGGTGTTTTGGGGACATTGTCTCGTGGGGGGTTTTGGGGACATTGTTGCGGGGGGGTTTTGGGAACATTGTCTCGGGGGGTTTTGGGGGTGGGGGTTTTGGGGACATTGTCTCGGGGGGTTTTGGGGACATTGTCTCGGGGGCGTTTTGGGGACATTGTCTCGGGGGGGATTTTTGGGACATTGTCTCGGGGGTGTTTTGGGCGGGGGTTTTGGGGACATTGTCTCGGGGGGTTTTTGTGGGGGGTTTTTGGGGACATTGTCTCGGGGAGGTTTTGGGAACATTGTCTCGGGGGGGATTTGGGGGGGGGGGTTTTGGGAATTGTCTCGGGGGGGTTTTGGCGACATTGTCTCGTGGGGGGTTTTGGGGACATTGTTGCGGGGGGTTTTGGGAACATTGTCTCGGGGGGTTTTGGGGGTGGGGGTTTTGGGGACATTGTCTCGGGGGGGTTTTGGGGACATTGTCTCGGGGGCGTTTTGGGGACGTTGTCTCGGGGGGGATTTTTGGGACATTGTCTCGGGGGTGATTTTGGGGGGGGTTTTGGGGACATTGTCTCGGGGGGTTTTTGTGGGGGGTTTTTGGGGACATTGTCTCGGGGGGGTTTTGGGAACATGGTCTCGGGGGGGATTTGGGGGGGGTTTTTGGGACATTGTCTCGGGGGGGGTTTTGGCGACATTGTCTCGAAGGGGTTCTGGGGACAATGTCTCGGCGGGGTTTGGGGGGGGATTTTGGGGACAGTGTCTCGGGGGGGTTTTGGCGACATTGTCTCGGGGGCGTTTTGGTGACATTGTCTCGGGGGGGTTTTGGGGGGGGGGTGTTTGGGGACATTGTTTCGGGAGGGTTTTGGGGGACATTGTCTCGGGGGTGTTTTGGGGACATTGTCTCAGGGGGGTTTTGGGGGGGGAATATTGGGGACATTGTCCCGGGGGTTTTTGAGGACATTGTCTCGGGGGTTTTTGGGGACATTGTCTCGGGGGAGTTTTGGGTGGGTGTTTTGGGGACATTGTCTCGGGGGGGTTTTGAGGACATTGTCACGGGGGGGTTTTGGGGAGATTGTCTCGGGGGTGTTTTGGGGGGGTGTTTTGGGGACATTGTCTCATGGGGGGTTTTGGGGACATTTTCGCGGGGGGGTTTTGGAAACATTGTCTCGGGGGGTTTTGGGGGTGGGGGTTTTGGGGACATTGTCTCGGGGGGGTTTTGGGGACATTGTCTCGGGGGCGTTTTGGGGACGTTGTCTCGGGGGGTTTTTTGGGACATTGTCTCGGGGGGGTTTTGGGGACATTGTCCCGGGGGTTTTTCGGGACATTGTCTCGGGGGCGTTTTGAGGGGGATTTTGGGGACATTGTCTCGGGGGTTTTTGAGGGGGGATTTTCGGGACATTGTCTCGGGGGTGTTTTGGGGGGGGCTTTTGGGGACGTTGTCTCGGGGGGGTTTTGGGGACATTGTCTCGGGGGGTTTTGGGGACATTGTCTCGGGGGAGTTTTGGGTGGCTGTTTTGGGGACATTGGCTCAGGGTGGTTTTGGAGACATTGTCTCGGGAGGGTTTTGGGGACATCGTCTCGGGGGTGTTTTGGGGGTTGTTTTGGGGACATTGTCTTGTGGGGGGGTTTTGGGAACATTGCCTCGGGGGGTTTTGTGGGTGCGGTTTTTGGGGACATTGTCTCGGGGGCGTTTTGGGGACATTGTCTCGGGGGAGTTTTGGGTGGGTGTTTTGGGGACATTGTCTCGGGGGCGTTTTGGGGACATTGTCTCGGGGGAGTTTTGGGTGGGTGTTTTGGGGGTGCGGTTTTTGGGGACATTGTCTCGGGGGCGTTTTGGGGACATTGTCTCGGGGGAGTTTTGGGTGGGTGTTTTGGGGACATTTTCTCGGGGGGGTTTTGAGGACATTGTCTCGGGGGGGTTTTGGGGACATTGTCTCGGGTGTGTTTTGGGGGGGTGTTTTGGGGACATTGTCTCGTGGGGGGTTTTGGGGACATTGTTGCGGGGGGGTTTTGGGAACATTGTCTCGGGGGGTTTTGGGGGTGGGGGTTTTGGGGACATTGTCTCGGGGGGGTTTTGGGGACATTGTCTCGGGGGCGTTTTGGGGACATTGTCTCGGGGGGGATTTTTGGGACATTGTCTCGGGGGTGTTTTGGGCGGGGGTTTTGGGGACATTGTCTCGGGGGGTTTTTGTGGGGGGTTTTTGGGGACATTGTCTCGGGGAGTTTTTGGGAACATTGTCTCGGGGGGGATTTGGGGGGGGGTTTTGGGAATTGTCTCGGGGGGGTTTTGGCGACATTGTCTCGTGGGGGGTTTTGGGGACATTGTTGCGGGGGGGTTTTGGGAACATTGTCTCGGGGGGTTTTGGGGGTGGGGGTTTTGGGGACATTGTCTCGGGGGGGTTTTGGGGACATTGTCTCGGGGGCGTTTTGGGGACGTTGTCTCGGGGGGGATTTTTGGGACATTGTCTCGGGGGTGATTTTGGGGGGGGTTTTGGGGACATTGTCTCGGGGGGTTTTTGTGGGGGGGTTTTGGGGACATTGTCTCGGGGGGGTTTTGGGAACATGGTCTCGGGGGGGATTTGGGGGGGGTTTTTGGGACATTGTCTCGGGGGGGGTTTTGGCGACATTGTCTCGAAGGGGTTCTGGGGACAATGTCTCGGCGGGGTTTGGGGGGGGATTTTGGGGACAGTGTCTCGGGGGGGTTTTGGCGACATTGTCTCGGGGGCGTTTTGGTGACATTGTCTCGGGGGGGTTTTGGGGGGGGGGGTGTTTGGGGACATTGTTTCGGGAGGGTTTTGGGGACATTGTCTCGGGGGTGTTTTGGGGACATTGTCTCAGGGGGGTTTTGGGGGGGGAATATTGGGGACATTGTCCCGGGGGTTTTTGGGGACATTGTCTCGGGGGTTTTTGGGGACATTGTCTCGGGGGAGTTTTGGGTGGGTGTTTTGGGGACATTGTCTCGGGGGGGTTTTGAGGACATTGTCACGGGGGGGTTTTGGGGAGATTGTCTCGGGGGTGTTTTGGGGGGGTGTTTTGGGGACATTGTCTCATGGGGGGTTTTGGGGACATTTTCGCGGGGGGGTTTTGGAAACATTGTCTCGGGGGGTTTTGGGGGTGGGGGTTTTGGGGACATTGTCTCGGGGGGGTTTTGGGGACATTGTCTCGGGGGCGTTTTGGGGACGTTGTCTCGGGGGGTTTTTTGGGACATTGTCTCGGGGGGGTTTTGGGGACATTGTCCCGGGGGTTTTTCGGGACATTGTCTCGGGGGCGTTTTGAGGGGGATTTTGGGGACATTGTCTCGGGGGGTTTTTGAGGGGGGATTTTCGGGACATTGTCTCGGGGGTGTTTTGGGGGGGGCTTTTGGGGACGTTGTCTCGGGGGGGTTTTGGGGACATTGTCTCGGGGGGTTTTGGGGACATTGTCTCGGGGGAGTTTTGGGTGGCTGTTTTGGGGACATTGGCTCAGGGTGGTTTTGGAGACATTGTCTCGGGAGGGTTTTGGGGACATCGTCTCGGGGGTGTTTTGGGGGTTGTTTTGGGGACATTGTCTTGTGGGGGGTTTTGGGAACATTGCCTCGGGGGGTTTTGTGGGTGCGGTTTTTGGGGACATTGTCTCGGGGGCGTTTTGGGGACATTGTCTCGGGGGAGTTTTGGGTGGGTGTTTTGGGGACATTGTCTCGGGGGCGTTTTGGGGACATTGTCTCGGGGGAGTTTTGGGTGGGTGTTTTGGGGGTGCGGTTTTTGGGGACATTGTCTCGGGGGAGTTTTGGGGACATTGTCTCGGGGGAGTTTTGGGTGGGTGTTTTGGGGACATTTTCTCGGGGGGGTTTTGAGGACATTGTCTCGGGGGGGTTTTGGGGACATTGTCTCGGGTGTGTTTTGGGGGGGTGTTTTGGGGACATTGTCTCGTGGGGGGTTTTGGGGACATTGTTGCGGGGGGGTTTTGGGAACATTGTCTCGGGGGGTTTTGGGGGTGGGGGTTTTGGGGACATTGTCTCGGGGGGGTTTTGGGGACATTGTCTCGGGGGCGTTTTGGGGACATTGTCTCGGGGGGATTTTTGGGACATTGTCTCGGGGGTGTTTTGGGCGGGGGTTTTGGGGACATTGTCTCGGGGGGTTTTTGTGGGGGGTTTTTGGGGACATTGTCTCGGGGAGGTTTTGGGAACATTGTCTCGGGGGGGATTTGGGGGGGGGGTTTTGGGAATTGTCTCGGGGGGGTTTTGGCGACATTGTCTCGAAGGGGTTCTGGGGACAATGTCTCGGGGGGGTTTGGGGGGGGGATTTTGGGGACAGTGTCTCGGGGGGTTTTGGCGACATTGTCTCGGGGGCGTTCTGGGGCATTTTCTCGGGGGGGTTTTGTGGGGGGGTGTTTGGGGACATTGTTTCGGGGGGGTTTTGGGGACATTGTCTCGGGGGTGTTTTGGGGACATTGTCTCGGGGGGGTTTTGGGGGGGGGATATTGGGGACATTGTCCCGGGGGTTTTTGGGGACATTGTCTCGGGGGGTTTTGGGGACATTGTCTCGGGGGGGTTTTGGGGGGGGCTTTTGGGGACATTGTCTCGGGTGGGTTTTGGGGACATTGTCTCGGGGGGGTTTTGGGGACATTGTCTCGGGAGGGTTTTGGGGACATCGTCTCGGGGGTGTTTTGGGGGGGTGTTTAGGGGACATTGTCTTGTGGGGGGTATTGGGGACATTGTCTCGGGTGGGTTTTGGGAACATTGTCTCCGGGGGTTTTGGGGCTGGAGGTTTTGGGGACATTGTCTCTGGGGATTTTGGGGACATTGTCTCGGGGGGGTTTTGGGGACGTTGTCTCGGGGGGGTTTGGGGGACATTGTCTCGGGGGGGTTTTGGGAACATTGTCTCGGGGGGTTTTGGGGGTGGAGGTTTTGGGGACATTGTCTCGGGGGCGGTTTGGGGACATTGTCTCGGGTGGGTTTTGGGGACGTTGTCTCGGGGGGGGTTTGGAGACATTGTCTCGGGGGGGTTTTGGGGACATTGTCTCGGGGGAGTTTTGGGTGGGTGTTTTGGGGACATTGTCTCGGGGGGGTTTTGAGGACATTGTCTCGGGGGGGTTTTGGGGACATTGTCTCGGGGGGTTTTTGGGGACGTTGTCTCGGGGGGGTTTTGGGGACATTGTCTCGGGGGGGTTTTGGGGACATTGTCTCGGGGGAGTTTTGGGTGGGTGTTTTGGGGACATTGTCTCGGGGGGGTTTTGAGGACATTGTCTCGGGGGGGTTTTGGGGACATTGTCTCGGGTGTGCTTTGGGGGGGGTGTTTTGGGGACATTGTCTCGTGGGGGGTTTTGGGGACATTGTTGCGGGGGGGTTTTGGGAACATTTTCTCGGTGGGTTTTGGGGGAGGGGGTTTTGGGGACATTGTCTCGGGGGGGTTTTGGGGACATTGTCTCGGGGGCGTTTTGGGGACGTTGTCTCGGGGGGGTTTTGAGGACATTGTCTCGGGCGGGTTTTGGGGACATTGTCTCGGGGGCGTTTTGGGGACGTTGTCTCGGGGGAGTTTTTTGGGACATTGTCTCGGGGGGTTTTTGGGGACATTGTCCCGGGGGTTTTTGGGGACATTGTCTCGGGGGCGTTTTGAGGGGTGTTTTGGGGACATTGTCTCGGGGGGGTTTTGGGGACATTGTCTCGGGGGGTTTTTGAGGGGGGGTTTTGGGGACATTGTCTCGGGGGGGTTTTGGGGGGGGCTTTTGGGGACATTGTCTCGGGGGGGTTTTGGGGACATTGTCTCGGGGGGTTTTGGGGACATTGTCTCGGGGGAGTTTTGGGTGGCTCTTTTGGGGACATTGTCTCAGGGTGGTTTTGGGGACATTGTCTCGGGAGGGTTTTGGGGACATCGTCTCGGGGGTGTTTTGGGGGTTGTTTTGGGGACATTGTCTTGTGGGGGGTTTTGGGAACATTGTCTCGGGGGGTTTTGGTGTTGCGGTTTTTGGGGACATTGTCTCGGGGGGGTTTTGGGGACATTGTCTCGGGGGAGTTTTGGGTGGGTGTTTTGGGGACATTGTCTCGGGGGGGTTTTTAGGACATTGTCTCGGGGGGGTTTTGGGGACATTGTCTCGGGTGTGTTTTGGGGGGGTGTTTTGGGGACATTGTCTCGTGGGGGGTTTTGGGGACATTGTTGCGGGGGGGTTTTTGGAACATTGTCTCGGGGGGTTTTGGGGGTGGGGGTTTTGGGGACATGGTCTCGGGGGGGTTTTGGGGACATTGTCTCGGGGGCGTTTTGGGGACGTTGTCTCCGAGGGGATTTTTGGGACATTGTCTCGGGGGTGTTTTGGGGGGGGGTTTTGGGGACATTGTCTCGGGGGGGTTTTGGGAACATTGTCTCGGGGGGGATTTGGGGGGGGTTTTGGGGACATTGTCTCGGGGGGGTTTTGCCGACATTGTCTCGAAGGGTTTCTGGGGACAATGTCTCGGGGGGGTTTGGGGGGGGGGGATTTTGGGGACAGTGTCTCGGGGGGGTTTTGGCGACATTGTCTCGGGGGCGTTTTGGGGACATTGTCTCGAGGGGGTTTTGGGGGGCGGTGTTTGGGGACATTGTCTCGGGAGGGTTTTGGGGACATTGTCTCGGGGGTGTTTTGGAGACATTGTCTCGGGGGGGTTTTGTGGGGGGGATATTGGGGACATTGTCCCGGGGGTTTTTGGGGACATTGCCTCGGGGGGTTTTGGGGACATTGTCTCGGGGGGTTTTGGGGGGTGCTTTTGTGGACATTGTCTCGGGTGGGTTTGGGGACATTGTCTCGGGGGGGTTTTGGGGACATTGTCTCGGGGGAGTTTTGGGTGGGTGTTTTGGGGACATTGTCTCGGGGGGGTTTTGGGGACATTGTCTCGGGGGGGTTTTGGGGAAATTGTCTCGGGGGTGTTTTGGGGACATTGTCTCGGGGGAGTTTTGGGTGGGTGTTTTGGGGACATTGTCTCGGGGGGGTTTTGAGGACATTGTCTCGGGCGTGTTTTGGGGACATTGTCTCGGGGGCGTTTTGGGGACGTTGTCTCGGGGGGGGTTTTTGGGACATTGTCTCGGGGGGGTTTTGGGGACATTGTCCCGGGGGTTTTTGGGGACATTGTCTCGGGGGCGTTTTGAGGGGGGTTTTGGGGACATTGTCTCGGGGGGGTTTTGGGGACATTGTCTCGGGGGGTTTTTGAGGGGGGGTTTTGGGGACATTGTCTCGGGGGGGTTTTGGGGGGGGCTTTTGGGGACATTGTCTCGGGGGGGTTTTGGGGACATTGTCTCGGGGGGTTTTGGGGACATTGTCTCGGGTGAGTTTTGGGTGGCTCTTTTGGGGACATTGTCTCAGGGTGGTTTTGGGGACATTGTCTCGGGAGGGTTTTGGGGACATCGTCTCGGGGGTGTTTTGGGGGTTGTTTTGGGGACATTGTCTTGTGGGGGGTTTTGGGAACATTGTCTCGGGGGGTTTTGGTGTTGCGGTTTTTGGGGACATTGTCTCGGGGGGGTTTTGGGGACATTGTCTCGGGGGAGTTTTGGGTGGGTGTTTTGGGGACATTGTCTCGGGGGGGTTTTTAGGACATTGTCTCGGGGGGGTTTTGGGGACATTGTCTCGGGTGTGTTTTGGGGGGGTGTTTTGGGGACATTGTCTCGTGGGGGGTTTTGGGGACATTGTTGCGGGGGGGTTTTTGGAACATTGTCTCGGGGGGTTTTGGGGGTGGGGGTTTTGGGGACATGGTCTCGGGGGGGTTTTGGGGACATTGTCTCGGGGGCGTTTTGGGGACGTTGTCTCCGAGGGGATTTTTGGGACATTGTCTCGGGGGTGTTTTGGGGGGGGGTTTTGGGGACATTGTCTCGGGGGGGTTTTGGGAACATTGTCTCGGGGGGGATTTGGGGGGGGTTTTGGGGACATTGTCTCGGGGGGGTTTTGCCGACATTGTCTCGAAGGGTTTCTGGGGACAATGTCTCGGGGGGGTTTGGGGGGGGGATTTTGGGGACAGTGTCTCGGGGGGGTTTTGGCGACATTGTCTCGGGGGCGTTTTGGGGACATTGTCTCGGGGGGGTTTTGGGGGGCGGTGTTTGGGGACATTGTCTCGGGAGGGTTTTGGGGACATTGTCTCGGGGGTGTTTTGGAGACATTGTCTCGGGGGGGTTTTGTGGGGGGGATATTGGGGACATTGTCCCGGGGATTTTTGGGGACATTGCCTCGGGGGGTTTTGGGGACATTGTCTCGGGGCGGTTTTGGGGGGTGCTTTTGTGGACATTGTCTCGGGTGGGTTTGGGGACATTGTCTCGGGGGGGTTTTGGGGACATTGTCTCGGGGGAGTTTTGGGTGGGTGTTTTGGGGACATTGTCTCGGGGGGGTTTTGGGGACATTGTCTCGGGGGGGTTTTGGGGAAATTGTCTCGGGGGTGTTTTGGGGACATTGTCTCGGGGGAGTTTTGGGTGGGTGTTTTGGGGACATTGTCTCGGGGGGGTTTTGAGGACATTGTCTCGGGGTTTTTTGGGGACATTGTCTCGGGTGTGTTTTGGGGGGGGTGTTTTGGGGACATTGTCTCGTGGGGGGTTTTGGGGACATTGTTGCGGGGGGATTTTGGGAACATTGTCTCGGGGGGTTTTGGGGGAGGGGGTTCTGGGGACATTGTCTCGGGGGGGTTTTGGGGACATTGTCTCGGGGGCGTTTTGGGGACATTGTCTCGGGGGGGTTTTGAGGACATTGTCTCGGGGGGGTTTTGGGGACATTGTCTCGGGGGTGTTTTGGGGGGGTGTTTTGGGGACAATGTCTCGTGGGGGGTTTTGGGGACATTGTCTCGGGGGTTTTTGGGGGTGGGTGTTTTGGGGACATTGTCTCGGGGGTGTTTTGGGGACATTGTCTCGGGGGCGTTTTGGGGACGTTGTCTCGGGGGGGTTTTTTGGGACATTGTCTCGGGGGGGTTTTGGGGACATTGTCCGGGGGTTTTTGGGGACATTGTCTCGGGAGGGTTTTGGGGATATCGTCTCGGGGGTGTTTTGGGGGGGGTGTTTTGGGGACAGTGTCTTGTGGGGTTTTTGGGGACATTGTCTCGGGGGGGTTTTGGGAGCATTGTCTCGGGGGGTTTTGGGGGTGGGGATTTTGGGGACATTGTCTCGGGGGGGTTTTGGGAACATTGTCTCGGGGGGGGTTTTGGGGACGTTGTCTCGGGGGGGTTTTGAGGACATTGTCACGGGGGGGTTTTGGGGAGATTGTCTCGGGGGTGTTTTGGGGGGGTGTTTTGGGGACATTGTCTCATGGGGGGTTTTGGGGACATTTTCGTGGGGGGGTTTTGGAAACATTGTCTCGGGGGGTTTTGGGGGTGGGGGTTTTGGGGACATTGTCTCGGGGGGTTTTGGGGACATTGTCTCGGGGGCGTTTTGGGGACGTTGTCTCGGGGGGTTTTTTGGGACATTGTCTCGGGGGGTTTTTGGGGCCATTGTCCCGGGGGTTTTTCGGGACATTGTCTCGGGGGGTTTTTGAGGGGGGATTTTCGGGACATTGTCTCGGGGGGGTTTTGGGGGGGGCTTTTGGGGACATTGTCTCGGGGGGGTTTTGGGGACATTGTCTCGGGGGGTTTTGGGGACATTGTCTCGGGGGAATTTTGGGTGGCTGTTTTGGGGACATTGTCTCAGGGTGGTTTTGGAGACATTGTCTCGGGAAGGTTTTGGGGACATCGTCTCGGGGGTGTTTTGGGGGTTGTTTTGGGGACATTTTCTTGTGGGGGGTTTTGGGAACATTGCCTCGGGGAGTTTTGGGGGTGCGGTTTTTGGGGACATTGTCTCGGGGCCGTTTTGGGGACATTGTCTCGGGGGAGTTTTGGGTGGGTGTTTTGGGGACATTGTCTCGGGGGGGTTTTTAGGACATTGTCTCGGGGGGGTTTTGGGGACATTGTCTCGGGTGTGTTTTGGGGGGGTGTTTTGGGGAGATTGTCTCGTGGGGGGTTTTGGGGACATTGTTGCGGGGGTTTTTGGGAACATTGTCTCGGGGGGTTTTGGGGGTGGGGGTTTTGGGGACATTGTCTCGGGGGGGTTTTGGGGACATTGTCTCGGGGGCGTTTTGGGGACGTTGTCTCGGGGGGGATTTTTGGGACATTGTCTCGGGGGTGTTTTGGGGGGGGTTTTGGGGACATTGTCTCGGGGGTTTTTGTGGGGGTGTTTTGGGGACATTGTCTCGGGGGGGTTTTGGGAACATGGTCTCGGGGGGGATTTTGGGGGGGGTTTTTGGGACATTGTCTCGGGGGGGTTTTGGCGACATTGTCTCGAAAGGGTTCTGGGGACAATGTCTCGGCGGGGTTTGGGGGGGGATTTTGGGAACAGTGTCTCGGGGGGGTTTTGGCGACATTGTCTCGGGGGTGTTTTGGGGACATTGTCTCGGGGGGGTTTTGGGGGGGGGGGTGTTTGGGGACATTGTTTCGCGAGGGTTTTGGGGACATTGTCTCGGGGGTGTTTTGGGGACATTGTCTCAGGGGGGTTTTGGGGGGGGATATTGGGGACATTGTCCCGGGGGTTTTTGGGGACATTGTCTCGGGGGTTTTTGGGGACATTGTCTCGGGGGAGTTTTGGGTGGGTGTTTTGGGGACATTGTCTCGGGGGGGTTTTGAGGACATTGTCTCGGGGTTTTTTGGGGACATTGTCTCGGGTGTTTTTTGGGGGGGGTGTTTTGGGGACATTGTCTCGTGGGGGGTTTTGGGGACATTGTTGCGGGGGGATTTTGGGAACATTGTCTCGGGGGGTTTTGGGGGAGGGGGTTTTGGGGACATTGTCTCGGGGGGGTTTTGGGGACATTGTCTCGGGGGCGTTTTGGGGACGTTGTCTCGGGGGGGTTTTGAGGACATTGTCTCGGGGGGGTTTTGGGGACATTGTCTCGGGGGTGTTTTGGGGGGGTGTTTTGGGGACAATGTCTCGTGGGGGGTTTTGGGGACATTGTCTCGGGGGTTTTTGGGGGTGGGTGTTTTGGGGACATTGTCTCGGGGGTGTTTTGGGGACATTGTCTCGGGGGCGTTTTGGGGACGTTGTCTCGGGGGGGTTTTTTGGGACATTGTCTCGGGGGGGTATTGGGGACATTGTCCGGGAGTTTTTGGGGACATTGTCTCGGGGGGGTTTTCGAGACATTGTCTCGGGAGGGTTTTGGGGATATCGTCTCGGGGGTGTTTTGGGGGGGTGTTTTGGGGACAGTGTCTTGTGGGGTTTTTGGGGACATTGTCTCGGGGGGGTTTTGGGAGCATTGTCTAGGGGGGTTTTGGGGGTGGGGATTTTGGGGACATTGTCTCGGGGGGGTTTTGGGGACATTGTCTCGGGGGGGGTTTTGGGGACGTTGTCTCGGGGGGGGTTTGGGGACATTGTCTCGGGGGGGTTTTGGGGACATTGCCTCGGGGGAGTTTTGGGTGTGTGTTTTGGGGACATTGTCTCGGGGGGTTTTGAGGACATTGTCACGGGGGAGTTTTGGGGAGATTGTCTCGGGGGTGTTTTGGGGGGGTGTTTTGGGGACATTGTCTCATGGTGGGTTTTGGGGACATTGTCGCGGGGGGGTTTTGGAAACATTGTCTCGGGGGGTTTTGGGGGTGGGGATTTTGGGGACATTGTCTCGGGGGGGTTTTGGGGACATTGTCTCGGGGGAGTTTTGGGTGGGTGTTTTGGGGACATTGTCTCGGGGGGGTTTTGAGGACATTGTCTCGGGGGGGTTTTGGGGACATTGTCTCGGGTGTGTTTCGGGGGGGGTGTTTTGGGGACATTGTCTCGTGGGGGGTTTTGGGGACATTGTTGCGGGGGGGTTTTGGGAAAATTTTCTCGGTGGGTTTTGAGGGAGGGGGTTTTGGGGACATTGTCTCGGAGGGGTTTTGGGGACATTGTCTCGGGGGCGTTTTGGGGACGTTGTCTCGGGGGGGTTTTGAGGACATTGTCTCGGGCGTGTTTTGGGGACATTGTCTCGGGGGCGTTTTGGGGACGTTGTCTCGGGGGGGTTTTTTGGGACATTGTCTCGGGGGGGTTTTGGCGACATTGTCCCGGGGGTTTTTGGGGACATTGTCTCGGGGGCGTTTTGAGGGGGGTTTTGGGGACATTGTCTCGGGGGGGTTTTGGGGACATTGTCTCGGGGGGTTTTTGAGGGGGGGTTTTGGGGACATTGTCTCGGGGGGGTTTTGGGGGGGGCTTTTGGGGACATTGTCTCGGGGGTGTTTTGGGACATTGTCTCGGGGGGTTTTGGGGACATTGTCTCGGGTGAGTTTTGGGTGGCTCTTTTGGGGACATTGTCTCAGGGTGGTTTTGGGGACATTGTCTCGGGAGGGTTTTGGGGACATCGTCTCGGGGGTGTTTTGGGGGTTGTTTTGGGGACATTGTCTTGTGGGGGGTTTTGGGAACATTGTCTCGGGGGGTTTTGGTGTTGCGGTTTTTGGGGACATTGTCTCAGGGGGGTTTTGGGGACATTGTCTCGGGGGAGTTTTGGGTGGGTGTTTTGGGGACATTGTCTCGGGGGGGTTTTTAGGACATTGTCTCGGGGGGGTTTTGGGGACATTGTCTCGGGTGTGTTTTGGGGGGGTGTTTTGGGGACATTGTCTCGTGGGGGGTTTTGGGGACATTGTTGCGGGGGGGTTTTTGGAACATTGTCTCGGGGGGTTTTGGGGGTGGGGGTTTTGGGGACATGGTCTCGGGGGGGTTTTGGGGACATTGTCTCGGGGGCGTTTTGGGGTCGTTGTCTCCGAGGGGATTTTTGGGACATTGTCTCGGGGGTGTTTTGGGGGGGGGTTTTGGGGACATTGTCTCGGGGGGGTTTTGGGAACATTGTCTCGGGGGGGATTTGGGGGGGGGTTTTGGGGACATTGTCTCGGGGGGGTTTTGCCGACATTGTCTCGAAGGGTTTCTGGGGACAATGTCTCGGGGGGGTTTGGGGGGGGATTTTGGGGACAGTGTCTCGGGGGCGTTTTGGGGGGCGGTGTTTGGGGACATTGTCTCGGGAGGGTTTGGGGACATTGTCTCGGGGGTGTTTTGGAGACATTGTCTCGGGGGGGTTTTGTGGGGGGGATATTGGGAACATTGTCCCGGGGGTTTTTGGGGACATTGCCTCGGGGGGTTTTGGGGACATTGTCTCGGGGGGGTTTTGGGGGGTGCTTTTGTGGACATTGTCTCGGGTGGGTTTGGGGACATTGTCTCGGGGGGGTTTTGGGGACATTGTCTCGGGGGAGTTTTGGGTGGGTGTTTTGGGGACATTGTCTCGGGGGGGTTTTGGGGACATTGTCTCGGGGGGGTTTTGGGGAAATTGTCTCGGGGGTGTTTTGGGGACATTGTCTCGGGGGAGTTTTGGGTGGGTGTTTTGGGGACATTGTCTCGGGGGGGTTTTGAGGACATTGTCTCGGGGTTTTTTGGGGACATTGTCTCGGGTGTGTTTTGGGGGGGGTGTTTTGGGGACATTGTCTCGTTGGGGGTTTTGGGACATTGTTGCGGGGGGATTTTGGGAACATTGTCTCGGGGGGTTTTGGGGGAGGGGGTTTTGGGGACATTGTCTCGGGGGGGTTTTGGGGACATTGTCTCGGGGGCGTTTTGGGGACGTTGTCTCGGGGGGGTTTTGAGGACATTGTCTCGGGGGGGTTTTGGGGACATTGTCTCGGGGGTGTTTTGGGGGGTGTTTTGGGGACAATGTCTCGTGGGGGGTTTTGTGGACATTGTCTCGGGGGTTTTTGGGGGTGGGTGTTTTGGGGACATTGTCTCGGGGGTGTTTTGGGGACATTGTCTCGGGGGCGTTTTGGGGACGTTGTCTCGGGGGGGTTTTTTGGGACATTGTCTCGGGGGGGTTTTGGGGACATTGTCCGGGGGGTTTTTGGGGACATTGTCTCGGGGGGGTTTTCGAGACATTGTCTCGGGCGGGTTTTGGGGATATCGTCTCGGGGGTGTTTTGGGGGGGTGTTTTGGGGACAGTGTCTTGTGGGGTTTTTGGGGACATTGTCTCGGGGGGGTTTTGGGAGCATTGTCTCGGGGGGGTTTTGGGGGTGGGGATTTTGGGGACATTGTCTCGGGGGGGTTTTGGGGACATTGTCTCGGGGAGGGTTTTGGGGACGTTGTCTCGGGGGGGTTTTGGGGACTTTGTCTCGGGGGGGTTTTGGGGACATTGTCTCGGGGGAGTTTTGGGTGGGTGTTTTGGGGACATTGTCTCGGGGGGGTTTTGAGGACATTGTAACGGGGGGGTTTTGGGGAGATTGTCTCGGGGGTGTTTTGGGGGGTGTTTTGGGGACATTATCTCTTGGGGGGTTTTGGGGACATTTTCGTGGGGGGGTTTTGGAAACATTGTCTCGGGGGGTTTTGGGGGTGGGGGTTTTGGGGACATTGTCTCGGGGGGGTATTGGGGACATTGTCTCGGGGGCGTTTTGGGGACGTTGTCTCGGGGGGTTTTTTGGGACATTGTCTCGGGGGGGTTTTGGGGCCATTGTCCCGGGGTTTTTTCGGGACATTGTCTCGGGGGGTTTTGGGGACTTTGTCTCGGGGGAATTTTGGGTGGCTGTTTTGGGGACATTGTCTCAGGGTGGTTTTGGAGACATTGTCTCGGGAAGGTTTTGGGGACATCGTCTCGGGGGTGTTTTGGGGGTTGTTTTGGGGACATTTACTTGTGGGGGGTTTTGGGAACATTGCCTCGGGGGGTTTTGGGGGTGCGGTTTTTGGGGACATTGTCTCGGGGCTGTTTTGGGGACATTGTCTCGGGGGAGTTTTGGGTGGGTGTTTTGGGGACATTGTCTCGGGGGGGTTTTTAGGACATTGTCTCGGGGGGGTTTTGGGGACATTGTCTCGGGTGTGTTTTGGGGGGGTGTTTTGGGGAGATTGTCTCGTGGGGGGTTTTGGGGACATTGTTGCGGGGGTTTTTGGGAACATTGTCTCGGGGTGTTTTGGGGGTGGGGGTTTTGGGGACATTGTCTCGGGGGGGTTTTGGGGACATTGTCTCGGGGGCGTTTTGGGGACGTTGTCTCGGGGGGGATTTTTGGGACATTGTCTCGGGGGTGTTTTGGGGGGGGGTTTTGGGGACATTGTCTCGGGGGGTTTTTGTGGGGGGGTTTTGGGGACATTGTCTCGGGGGGGTTTTGGGAACATGGTCTCGGGGGGGATTTGGGGGGGGGTTTTTGGGACACTGTCTCGGGGGGGTTTTGGCGACATTGTCTCGAAGGGGTTCTGGGGACAATGTCTCGGCGGGGTTTGGGGGGGGATTTTGGGGACAGTGTCTCGGGGGGGTTTTGGCGACATTGTCTCGGGGGCGTTTTGGGGACATTGTCTCGGGGGGGTTTTGGGGGGGGGTGTTTGGGGACATTGTTTCGCGAGGGTTTTGGGGACATTGTCTCGGGGGTGTTTTGGGGACATTGTCTCAGGGGGGTTTTGGGGGGGGATATTGGGGACATTGTCCCGGGGGTTTTTGGGGACATTGTCTCGGGGGTTTTTGGGGACATTGTCTCGGGGGAGTTTTGGGTGGGTGTTTTGGGGACATTGTCTCGGGGGGGTTTTGAGGACATTGTCACGGGGGGGTTTTGGGGAGATTGTCTCGGGGGTGTTTTGGGGGGGTGTTTTGGGGACATTGTCTCATGGGGGGTTTTGGGGACATTTTCGCGGGGTGGTTTTGGAAACATTGTCTCGCGGGGTTTTGGGGGTGGGGGTTTTGGGGACATTGTCAAGGGGGGGTTTTGGGGACATTGTCTCGGGGGCGTTTTGGGGACGTTGTCTCGGGGGCGTTTTTTGGGACATTGTCTCGGGGGGGTTTTGGGGACATTGTCTCGGGGGCGTTTTGGGGACGTTGTCTCGGGGGATTTTTTTGGGACATTGTCTCGGGGGGGTTTTGGGGACATTGTCCCGGGGGTTTTTGGGGACATTGTCTCGGGGGTGTTTTGAGGGGGGTTTTGGGGACATTGTCTCGGGGGAGTTTTGGGGACATTGTCTTGGGGGGTTTTTGAGGGGGGGTTTTGGGGACATTGTCTCGGGGGGGTTTTGGGGGGGGCTTTTGGGGACATTGTCTCGTGGGGGTTTTGGGGACATTGTCTCGGGGGAGTTTTGGGTGGGTGTTTTGGGGACATTGTCTCGGGGGGGTTTTTAGGACATTGTCTCGGGGGGGTTTTGGGGACATTGTCTCGGGTGTGTTTTGGGGGGGTGTTTTGGGGACATTGTCTCGTGGGGGGTTTTGGGGACATTGTTGCGGGGGGGTTTTGGGGACATTGTCTCGGGGGGGTTTGGGGGACATTGTCTCGGGGGCATTTTGGGGACATTGTCCTGGGGGTTTTTGGGGACATTGTCTCGGGGGCGTTTTGAGGGGGGTTTTGGGGACATTGTCTCGGGGGGGTTTTGGGGACATTGTCTCGGGGGGTTTTTGAGGGGGGGTTTTGGGGACATTGTCTCGGGGGGGTTTTGGGGGGGGCTTTTGGGGACATTGTCTCGGGGGGGTTTTGGGGTCATTGTCTCGGGGGGTTTTGGGGACATTGTCTCGGGGGAGTTTTGGGTGGCTCTTTTGGGGACATTGTCTCAGGGTGGTTTTGGGGACATTGTCTCGGGAGGGTTTTGGGGACATCGTCTCGGGGCTGTTTTGGGGGTTGTTTTGGGGACATTGTCTTGTGGGGGGTTTTGGGAACATTGTCTCGGGGGGTTTTGGGGGTGCGGTTTTTGGGGACATTGTCTCGGGGGTGTTTTGGGGACATTGTCTCGGGGGAGTTTTGGGTGGGTGTTCTGGGGACATTGTCTCGGGGGGGTTTTTAGGACATTGTCTCGGGGGGGTTTTGGGGACATTGTCTCGGGTGTGTTTTGGGGGGGTGTTTTGGGGACATTGTCTCGTGGGGGGTTTTGGGGACATTGTTGCGGGGGGGTTTTTGGAACATTGTCTCGGGGGGTTTTGGCGGTGGGGGTTTTGGGGACATTGTCTCGGGGGCGTTTTGGGGACGTTGTCTCCGGGGGGATTTTTGGGACATTGTCTCGGGGGTGTTTTGGGGGGGGGGTTTTGGGGACATTGTCTCGGGGGGGTTTTGGGAACATTGTCTCGGGGGGATTTGGGGGGGTGTTTTGGGGACATTGTCTCGGGGGGGTTTTGCCAACATTGTCTCGAAGGGTTTCTGGGGACAATGTCTCGGGGGGGTTTGGGGGGGGATATTGGGGACATTGTCCCGGGGGTTTTTGGGGACATTGCCTCGGGGGGTTTTGGGGACATTGTCTCGGGGGTGTTTTGGGGGGTGCTTTTGTGGACATTGTCTCGGGTGGGTTTGGGGACATTGTTTCGGGGGGGTTTTGGGGACATTGTCTCGGGGGAGTTTTGGGTGGGTGTTTTGGGGACATTGTCTCGGGGGGGTTTTTAGGACATTGTCTCGGGAGGGTTTTGGGGACATCGTCTCGGGGGTGTTTTGGGGGGGTGTTTTGGGGACATTGTCTTGTGGGGGGTATTGGGGACATTGTCTCGGAGGGGTTTTGGGGACATTGTCTCGGGGGGTTTTGGGGGTGGAGGTTTTGGGGACATTGTCTCGGGTGTCTCGGGGGTGTTTTGGGGACATTGTCTCGGGGGGGTTTTGGGGACGTTGTCTCGGGGGGGTTTTGGGGACATTGTCCGGGGGTTTTTGGGGACATTGTCTCGGGGGGGTTTTCGAGACATTGTCTCGGGAGGGTTTTGGGGATATCGTCTCGGGGGTGTTTTGGGGGGGTGTTTTGGGGACAGTGTCTTGTGGGGGGTTTTGGGGACATTGTCTCGGGGGGGTTTTGGGAGCATTGTCTCGGGGGGTTTTGGGGGTGGGGATTTTGGGGACATTGTCTCGGGGGGGTTTTGGGGACATTGTCTCGGGGGGGGTTTTGGGGACGTTGTCTCGGGGGGGTTTCGGGGACATTGTCTCGGGGGCGTATTGGGGACATTGCCTCGGGGGAGTTTTGGGTGTGTGTTTTGAGGACATTGTCACGGGGGGGTTTTGGGGAGATTGTCTCGGGGGTGTTTTGGGGGGGTGTTTTGGGGACATTGTCTCATGGTGGGTTTTGGGGACATTGTCGCGGGGGGGGTTTTGGAAACATTGTCTCGGGGGGTTTTGGGGGCGGGGATTCTGGGGACATTGTCTCGGGGGGGTTTTGGGGACATTGTCTCGGGGGCGTTTTGGGTGGGTGTTTTGGGGACATTGTCTCGGGGGGGTTTTGGGGACATTGTCTCGGGGGGGTTTTGGGGACATTGTCTCGGGTGTGTTTCAGGGGGGGTGTTTTGGGGACATTGTCTCGTGGGGGGTTTTGGCGACATTGTCTCGAAGGGGTTCTGGGGACAATGTCTCGGGGGGGTTTGGGGGGGGATTTTGGGGACAGTGTCTCGGGAGGGTTTTGGGGACATTGTCTCGGGGGTGTTTTGGGGACATTGTCTCGGGGGGGTTTTGGGGGGGGGGATATTGGGGACATTGTCCCGGGGGTTTTTGGGGACATTGTCTCGGGGGGTTTTGGGGACATTGTCTCGGGGGGGTTTTGGGGGGGGCTTTTGGGGACATTGTCTCGGGTGGGTTTTGGGGACATTGTCTCGGGGGGGTTTTGGGGACATTGTCTCGGGAGGGTTTTGGGGACATCGTCTCGGGGGTGTTTTGGGGGGGTGTTTTGGCGACATTGTCTTGTGGGGGGTATTGGGGACATTGTCTCGGGTGGGTTTTGGGAACATTGTCTCGGGGGGTTTTGGGGGTGGAGGTTTTGGGGACATTATCTCTGTGGGGTTTTGGGGACATTGTCTCGGGGGGGTTTTGGGGACGTTGTCTCGGGGGGGTTTTGGGGACATTGTCTCGGGGGGGTTTTGGGAACATTGTCTCGGGGGGTTTTGGGGGTGGAGGTTTTGGGGACATTGTCTCGGGGGCGCTTTGGGGACATTGTCTCGGGGGGGTTTTGGGGACGTTGTCTCGGGGGGGTTTTGGAGACATTGTCTCGGGGGGGTTTTGGGGACATTGTCTCGGGGGAGTTTTGGGTGGGTGTTTTGGGGACATTGTCTCGGGGGGGTTTTGAGGACATTGTCTCGGGGGGGTTTTGGGGACATTGTCTCGGGGGGGTTTTGGGGACATTGTCTCGGGGGAGTTTTGGGTGGGTGTTTTGGGGACATTGTCTCGGGGGGGTTTTCAGGACATTGTCTCGGGGGGGTTTTGGGGACATTGTCTCGGGTGTGTTTTGGGGGGGGTGTTTTGGGGACATTGTCTCGTGGGGGGTTTTGGGGACATTGTTGCGGGGGGGTTTTGGGAACATTTTCTCGGTGGGTTTTGGGGGAGGGGGGTTTTGGGGACATTGTCTCGGGGGGGTTTTGGGGACATTGTCTCGGGGGCGTTTTGGGGACGTTGTCTCGGGGGGGTTTTGAGGACATTGTCTCGGGCGGGTTTTGGGGACATTGTCTCGGGGGCGTTTTGGGGACGTTGTCTCGGGGGAGTTTTTTGGGACATTGTCTCGGGGGGGTTTTGGGGACATTGTCCCGGGGGTTTTTGGGGACATTGTCTCGGGGGTGTTTTGAGGGGGGTTTTGGGGACATTGTCTCGGGGGGGTTTTGGGGACATTGTCTTGGGGGGTTTTTGAGGGGGGGTTTTGGGGACATTGTCTCGGGGGGGTTTTGGGGGGGGCTTTTGGGGACATTGTCTCGGGGGGGTTTTGGGGACATTGTCTCGGGGGGTTTTGTGGACATTGTCTCGGGGGAGTTTTGGGTGGCTGTTTTGGGGACATTGTCTCAGGGTGGTTTTGGGGACATTGTCTCGGGAGGGTTTTGGGGACATCGTCTCGGGGGTGTTTTGGGGGTTGTTTGGGGGACATTGTCTTGTGGGGGCTTTTGGGAACATTGTCTCGGGGGGTTTTGGGGGTGCGGTTTTTGGGGACATTGTCTCGGGGGGGTTTTGGGGACATTGTCTCGGGGGAGTTTTGGGTGGGTGTTTTGGGGACATTGTCTCGGGGGGGTTTTTAGGACATTGTCTCGGGGGGGTTTTGGGGACATTGTCTCGGGTGTGTTTTGGGGGGGTGTTTTGGGGACATTGTCTCGTGGGGGGTTTTGGGGACATTGTTGCGGGGGGGTTTTTGGAACATTGTCTCGGGGGGTTTTGGGGGTGGGCGTTTTGGGGACATTGTCTCGGGGGGGTTTGGGGGACATTGTCTCGGGGGCGTTTTGGGGACATTGTCCCGGGGGTTTTTGGGGACATTGTCTCGGGGGCGTTTTGAGGGGGGTTTTGGGGACATTGTCTCGGGGGGGTTTTGGGGACATTGTCTCGGGGGGTTTTTGAGGGGGGGTTTTGGGGACATTGTCTCGGGGGGGTTTTGGGGGGGGCTTTTGGGGACATTGTCTCGGGGGGGTTTTGGGGACATTGTCTCGGGGGGTTTTGGGGACATTGTCTCGGGGGAGTTTTGGGTGGCTCTTTTGGGGACATTGTCTCAGGGTGGTTTTGGGGACATTGTCTCGGGAGGGTTTTGGGGACATCGTCTCGGGGGTGTTTTGGGGGTTGTTTTGGGGACATTGTCTTGTGGGGGGTTTTGGGAACATTGTCTCGGGGGGTTTTGGGGGTGCGGTTTTTGGGGACATTGTCTCGGGGGGGTTTTGGGGACATTGTCTCGGGGGAGTTTTGGGTGGGTGTTTTGGGGACATTGTCTCGGGGGGGTTTTTAGGACATTGTCTCGGGGGGGTTTTGGGGACATTGTCTCGGGTGTGTTTTGGGGGGGTGTTTTGGGGACATTGTCTCGTGGGGAGTTTTGGGGACATTGTTGCGGGGGGGTTTTTGGAACATTGTCTCGGGGGGTTTTGGCGGTGGGGGTTTTGTGGACATTGTCTCGGGGGCGTTTTGGGGACGTTGTCTCCGGGGGGATTTTTGGGACATTGTCTCGGGGGTGTTTTGGGGGGGGGTTTTGGGGACATTGTCTCGGGGGGGTTTTGGGAACATTGTCTCGGGGGGATTTGGGGGGGTGTTTTGGGGACATTGTCTCGGGGGGGTTTTGCCAACATTGTCTCGAAGGGTTTCTGGGGACAATGTCTCGGGGGGGTTTGGGGGGGGATATTGGGGACATTGTCCCGGGGGTTTTTGGGGACATTGCCTCGGGGGGTTTTGGGGACATTGTCTCGGGGGTGTTTTGGGGGGTGCTTTTGTGGACATTGTCTCGGGTGGGTTTGGGGACATTGTTTCGGGGGGGTTTTGGGGACATTGTCTCGGGGGAGTTTTGGGTGGGTGTTTTGGGGACATTGTCTCGGGGGGGTTTTGGAGACATTGTCTCGGGAGGGTTTTGGGGACATCGTCTCGGGGGTGTTTTGGGGGGGTGTTTTGGGGACATTGTCTTGTGGGGGGTATTGGGGACATTGTCTCGGAGGGGTTTTGGGGACATTGTCTCGGGGGGTTTTGGGGGTGGAGGTTTTGGGGACATTGTCTCGGGGGGGTTTTGGGGACATTGTCTCGGGGGGGTTTTGGGGACGTTGTCTCGGGGGGGTTTTGGGGACATTGTCCGGGGGTTTTTGGGGACATTGTCTCGGGGGGGTTTTCGAGACATTGTCTCGGGAGGGTTTTGGGGATATCGTCTCGGGGGTGTTTTGGGGGGGTGTTTTGGGGACAGTGTCTTGTGGGGGGTTTTGGGGACATTGTCTCGGGGGGGTTTTGGGAGCATTGTCTCGGGGGGTTTTGGGGGTGGGGATTTTGGGGACATTGTCTCGGGGGGGTTTTGGGGACATTGTCTCGGGGGGGGTTTTGGGGACGTTGTCTCGGGGGGGTTTCGGGGACATTGTCTCGGGGGCGTATTGGGGACATTGCCTCGGGGGAGTTTTGGGTGTGTGTTTTGAGGACATTGTCACGGGGGGGTTTTGGGGAGATTGTCTCGGGGGTGTTTTGGGGGGGTGTTTTGGGGACATTGTCTCATGGTGGGTTTTGGGGACATTGTCGCGGGGGGGTTTTGGAAACATTGTCTCGGGGGGTTTTGGGGGCGGGGATTTTGGGGACATTGTCTCGGGGGGGTTTTGGGGACATTGTCTCGGGGGAGTTTTGGGTGGGTGTTTTGGGGACATTGTCTCGGGCGGGTTTTGGGGACATTGTCTCGGGGGGGTTTTGGGGACATTGTCTCGGGTGTGTTTCGGGGGGGGTGTTTTGGGGACATTGTCTCGTGGGGGGTTTTGGCGACATTGTCTCGAAGGGGTTCTGGGGACAATGTCTCGGGGGGGTTTGGGGGGGGGATTTTGGGGACAGTCTCTCGGGAGGGTTTTGGGGACATTGTCTCGGGGGTGTTTTGGGGACATTGTCTCGGGGGGGTTTTGGGGGGGGGGGATATTGGGGACATTGTCCCGGGGGTTTTTGGGGACATTGTCTCGGGGGGTTTTGGGGACATTGTCTCGGGGGGGTTTTGGGGGGGGCTTTTGGGGACATTGTCTCGGGTGGGTTTTGGGGACATTGTCTCGGGGGGGTTTTGGGGACATTGTCTCGGGAGGGTTTTGGGGACATCGTCTCGGGGGTGTTTTGGGGGGGTGTTTTGGCGACATTGTCTTGTGGGGGGTATTGGGGACATTGTCTCGGGTGGGTTTTGGGAACATTGTCTCGGGGGGTTTTGGGGGTGGAGGTTTTGGGGACATTATCTCTGTGGGGTTTTGGGGACATTGTCTCGGGGGGGTTTTGGGGACGTTGTCTCGGGGGGGTTTTGGGGACATTGTCTCGGGGGGGTTTTGGGAACATTGTCTCGGGGGGTTTTGGGGGGTGGAGGTTTTGGGGACATTGTCTCGGGGGCGGTTTGGGGACATTGTCTCGGGGGGGTTTTGGGGACGTTGTCTCGGGGGGTGTTTTGGAGACATTGTCTCGGGGGGGTTTTGGGGACATTGTCTCGGGGGAGTTTTGGGTGGGTGTTTTGGGGACATTGTCTCGGGGGGGTTTTGAGGACATTGTCTCGGGGGGGTTTTGGGGACATTGTCTCGGGGGGGTTTTGGGGACATTGTCTCGGGGGAGTTTTGGGTGGGTGTTTTGGGGACATTGTCTCGGGGGGGTTTTCAGGACATTGTCTCGGGGGGGTTTTGGGGGACATTGTCTCGGGTGTGTTTTGGGGGGGGTGTTTTGGGGACATTGTCTCGTGGGGGGTTTTGGGGACATTGTTGCGGGGGGGTTTTGGGAACATTTTCTCGGTGGGTTTTGGGGGAGGGGGTTTTGGGGACATTGTCCCGGGGGGGTTTTGGGGACATTGTCTCGGGGGCGTTTTGGGGACGTTGTCTCGGGGGGGTTTTGAGGACATTGTCTCGGGCGGGTTTTGGGGACATTGTCTCGGGGGCGTTTTGGGGACGTTGTCTCGGGGGAGTTTTTTGGGACATTGTCTCGGGGGGGTTTTGGGGACATTGTCCCGGGGGTTTTTGGGGACATTGTCTCGGGGGTGTTTTGAGTGGGGTTTTGGGGACATTGTCTCGGGGGGGTTTTGGGGGGGGGCTTTTGGAACATTGTCTCGGGGGGGTTTTGGGGACATTGTCTCGGGGGGTTTTGGGGACATTGTCTCGGGGGAGTTTTGGGTGGCTGTTTTGGGGACATTGTCTCAGGGTGGTTTTGGGGACATTGTCTCGGGAGGGTTTTGGGGACATCGTCTCGGGGGTGTTTTGGGGGTTGTTTGGGGGACATTGTCTTGTGGGGGCTTTTGGGAACATTGTCTCGGGGGGTTTTGGGGGTGCGGTTTTTGGGGACATTGTCTCGGGGGGGTTTTGGGGACATTGTCTCGGGGGAGTTTTGGGTGGGTGTTTTGAGGACATTGTCTCGGGGGGGTTTTTAGGACATTGTCTCGGGGGGGTTTTGGGGACATTGTCTCGGGTGTGTTTTGGGGGGGTGTTTTGGGGACATTGTCTCGTGGGGGGTTTTGGGGACATTGTTGCGGGGGGGTTTTTGGAACATTGTCTCGGGGGGTTTTGGGGGTGGGCGTTTTGGGGACATTGTCTCGGGGGGGTTTGGGGGACATTGTCTCGGGGGCGTTTTGGGGACATTGTCCCGGGGGTTTTTGGGGACATTGTCTCGGGGGCGTTTTGAGGGGGGTTTTGGGGACATTGTCTCGGGGGGGTTTTGGGGACATTGTCTCGGGGGGTTTTTGAGGGGGGGTTTTGGGGACATTGTCTCGGGGGGGTTTTGGGGGGGGCTTTTGGGGACATTGTCTCGGGGGGGTTTTGGGGACATTGTCTCGGGGGGTTTTGGGGACATTGTCTCGGGGGAGTTTTGGGTGGCTCTTTTGGGGACATTGTCTCAGGGTGGTTTTGGGGACATTGTCTCGGGAGGGTTTTGGGGACATCGTCTCGGGGGTGTTTTGGGGGTTGTTTTGGGGACATTGTCTTGTGGGGGGTTTTGGGAACATTGTCTCGGGGGGTTTTGGGGGTGCGGTTTTTGGGGACATTGTCTCGGGGGGGTTTTGGGGACATTGTCTCGGGGGAGTTTTGGGTGGGTGTTTTGGGGACATTGTCTCGGGGGGGTTTTTAGGACATTGTCTCGGGGGGGTTTTGGGGACATTGTCTCGGGTGTGTTTTGGGGGGGTGTTTTGGGGACATTGTCTCGTGGGGGGTTTTGGGGACATTGTTGCGGGGGGGTTTTTGGAACATTGTCTCAGGGGGTTTTGGCGGTGGGGGTTTTGGGGACATTGTCTCGGGGGGGTTTTGGGGACATTGTCTCGGGGTCGTTTTGGGGACGTTGTCTCCGGGGGGATTTTTGGGACATTGTCTCGGGGGTGTTTTGGGGGGGGGTTTTGGGGACATTGTCTTGGGGGGGTTTTGGGAACATTGTCTCGGGGGGATTTGGGGGGGGGTTTTGGGGATATTGTCTCGGGGGGGGTTTTGCCGACATTGTCTCGAAGGGTTTCTGGGGACAATGTCTCGGGGGGGTTTGGGGGGGATTTTGGGGACAGTGTCTCGGGAGGGTTTTGGCGACATTGTCTCGGGGGCGTTTTGGGGACATTGTCTCGGGGGGGTTTTGGTGTGGGGGTGTTTGGGGACATTGTCTCAGGAGGGTTTTGGGGACATTGTCTCGGGGGTGTTATGGGGACATTGTCTCGGGGGGGTTTTGTGGGGGGGATATTGGGGACATTGTCCCGGGGGTTTTTGGGGACATTGCCTCGGGGGGTTTTGGGGACATTGTCTCGGGGGTGTTTTGGGGGGTGCTTTTGTGGACATTGTCTCGGGTGGGTTTGGGGACATTGTTTCGGGGGGGTTTTGTGGACATTGTCTCGGGGGAGTTTTGGGTGGGTGTTTTGGGGACATTGTCTCGGGGGGGTTTTGGAGACATTGTCTCGGGAGGGTTTTGGGGACATCGTCTCGGGGGTGTTTTGGGGGGGTGTTTTGGGGACATTGTCTTGTGGGGGGTATTGGGGACATTGTCTCGGAGGGGTTTTGGGGACATTGTCTCGGGGGGTTTTGGGGGTGGAGGTTTTGGGGACATTGTCTCGGGGGGGTTTTGGGGACATTGTCTCGGGGGGGTTTGGGGACGTTGTCTCGGGGGAGTTTTGGGGACATTGTCTCGGGGGGGTTTTGGGGACATTGTCTCGGGGGAGTTTTGGGAGGGTGTTTTGGGGACATTGTCTCGGGGGGGTTTTGAGGACATTGTCTCGGGGGGGTTTTGGGGACATTGTCTCGGGGGGGGGTTTGGGGACGTTGTCTCGGGGGGGGTTTTGGGGACATTGTCTCGGGGGGGTTTTGGGGACATTGTCTCGGGGGAGTTTTGGGCGGGTGTTTTGGGGACATTGTCTCGGGGGGGTTTTGAGGACATTGTCTCGGGTTTTTTTGGGGACATTGTCTCGGGTGTGTTTTGCGGGGGATGTTTTGGGGACGTTGTCTCGTGGGGGGTTTTGGGGACATTGTTGCGGGGGGATTTTGGGAACATTGTCTCGGGGGGTTTTGGGGGGAGGGGGTTTTGGGGACATTGTCTCGGGGGGGTTTTGGGGACATTGTCTCGGGGGCGTTTTGGGGACGTTGTCTCGGGTGGGTTTTGAGGACATTGTCTCGGGGGGGTTTGGGGGACATTGTCTCGGGGGTGTTTTGGGGGGGTGTTTTGGGGACATTGTCTCGTGGGGGGTTTTGGGGACATTATCGCGGGGTGGTTTTGGGAACATTGTCTCGTGGGGTTTTGGGGGTGGGGGTTTTGGGGACATTGTCTCGGGGGTGTTTTGGGGACATTGTCTCGGGGGGTTTTGGGGACATTGTCTCGGAGGGGGTTTTGGGGACATTGTCTCGGGTGGGTTTTGGGGACATTGTCTCGGGGGGGTTTTGGGGACATTGTCTCGGGGGTGTTTTGTGTGGGTGTTTTGGGGACATTGTCTCGGGGGGGTTTTGAGGACATTGTCTCGGGGGGTTTTGGGGACATTGTCTCGGGGGTGTTTTGGGGGGGTGTTTTGGGGACAATGTCTCGTGGGGGGTTTTGGGGACATTGTTGCGGGGGGTGTTTTGGGAACATTGTCTCGGGGGTTTTTGGGGGGTGGGGGTTTTGGAGACATTGTCTCGGGGGTGTTTTGGGGACATTGTCTCGGGGGCGTTTTGGGGACATTGTCTCGGGGGAGTTTTTTGGGACATTGTCTCGGGGGGGTTTTGGGGACATTGTCCGGGGGTTTTTTGGGACATTGTCTCGGGGGGGTTTTCGAGACATTGTCTCGGGAGGGTTTTGGGGATATCGTCTCGGGGGTGTTTTGGGGGGGAGTTTTGGGGACAGTGTCTTGTGGGGGGTTTTGGGGACATTGTCTCGGGGGGGTTTTGGGAGCATTGTCTCGGGGGGTTTTGGGGGTGGGGATTTTGGGGACATTGTCTCGGGGGGGTTTTGGGGACATTGTCTCGGGGGGGGTTTTGGGGACGTTGTCTCGGGGGGGTTTCGGGGACATTGTCTCGGGGGCGTATTGGGGACATTGCCTCGGGGGAGTTTTGGGTGTGTGTTTTGGGGACATTGTCTCGGGGGGGTTTTGAGGACATTGTCACGGGGGGGTTTTGGGGAGATTGTCTCGGGGGTGTTTTGGGGGGGTGTTTTGGGGACATTGTCTCATGGTGGGTTTTGGGGACATTGTCGCGGGGGGGTTTTGGAAACATTGTCTCGGGGTGTTTTGGGGGTGGGGATTTTGGGGTCATTGTCTCGGGGGGATTTTGGGGACATTGTCTCGGGGGAGTTTTGGGTGGGTGTTTTGGGGACATTGTCTCGGGGGGGTTTTGAGGACATTGTCTCGGGGGGGTTTTGGGGACATTGTCTCGGGTGTGTTTCGGGGGGGGTGTTTTGGGGACATTGTCTTGTGGGGGGTTTTGGGGACATTGTTGCGGGGGGGTTTTGGGAACATTTTCTCGGTGGGTTTTGGGGGAGGGGGTTTTGGGGACATTGTCTCGGGGGTGTTTTGGGGACATTGTCTCGGGGGCGTTTTGGGGACATTGTCTTGGGGGGGGTTTTGAGGACATTGTCTCGGGCGTGTTTTGGGGACATTGTCTCGGGGGCTTTTTGGGGACGTTGCCTCGGCGGGGTTTTTTGGGACATTGTCTCGGGGGGGTTTTGGGGACATTGTCCCGGGGGTTTTTGGGGACATTGTCTCGGGGGCGTTTTGATGGGGGTTTGGGGACATTGTCTCGGGGGGGTTTTGGGGACATTGTCTCGGGAGGTTTTTGAGGGGGGGGTTTTGGGGACATTGTCTCGGGGGGGTTTTGGGGGGGGCTTTTGGGGACATTGTCTCGGGGGGTTTTTGGGGACATTGTCTCGGGGGGTTTTGGGGACATTGTCTCGGGGGAGTTTTGGGTGGCTGTTTTGGGGACATTGTCTCAGGGTTGTTTTGGGGACATTGTCTCTGGAGGGTTTTGGGGACATCGTCTCGGGGGTGTTTTGGGGGTTGTTTTGGGGACATTGTCTTGTGGGGGGTTTTGGGAACATTGTCTCGGGGGGTTTTGGGGGTGCGGTTTTTGGGGACATTGTCTCGGGGGGGTTTTGGGGACATTGTCTCGGGGGAGTTTTGGGTGGGTGTTTTGGGGACATTGTCTCGGGGGGGGTTTTAGGACATTGTCTCGGGGGGGTTTTGGGGACATTGTCTCGGGTGTGTTTTGGGGGGGTGTTTTGGGGACATTGTCTCGTGGGGGGTTTTGGGGACATTGTTGCGGGGGGGTTTTTGGAACATTGTCTCGGGGGGTTTTGGGGGTGGGCGTTTTGGGGAAATTGTCTCGGGGGGGTTTTGGGGACATTGTCTCGGGGGCGTATTGGGGACATTGTCCCGGGGGTTTTTGGGGACATTGTCTCGGGGGCGTTTTGAGGGAGGTTTTGGGGACATTGTCTCGGGGGGGTTTTGGGGACATTGTCTCGGGGGGTTTTTGAGGGGGGGTTTTGGAAACATTGTCTCGGGGGGGTTTTGGGGGGGGCTTTTGGGGACATTGTCTCGGGGGGGTTTTGGGGACATTGTCTCGGGGGGTTTTGGGGACATTGTCTCGGGTGAGTTTTGGGTGGCTCCTTTGGGGACATTGTCTCAGGGTGGTTTTGGGGACATTGTCTCGGGAGGGTTTTGGGGACATCGTCTCGGGGGTGTTTTGGGGGTTGTTTTGGGGACATTGTCTTGTGGGGGGTTTTGGGAACATTGTCTCGGGGGGTTTTGGGGTTGCGGTTTTTGGGGACATTGTCTCGGGGGGGTTTTGGGGACATTGTCTCGGGGGTGTTTTGGGTGGGTGTTTTGGGGACATTGTCTCGGGGGTGTTTTTAGGACATTGTCTCGGGGGGGTTTTGGGGACATTGTCTCGGGTGTGTTTTGGGGGGGTGTTTTGGGGACATTGTCTCGTGGGGGGTTTTGGGGACATTGTTGCGGGGGGGTTTTTGGAACATTGTCTCGGGGGGTTTTGGGGGTGGGGGTTTTGGGGACATTGTCTCGGGGGGATTTTGGGGACATTGTCTCGGGGGCGTTTTGGGGACGTTGTCTCCGAGGGGATTTTTGGGACATTGTCTCGGGGGTGTTTTGGGGGGGTGTTTTGGGGACATTGTCTCGGGGGGGATTTGGGGGGGGGTTTTGGGGACATTGTCTCGGGGGGGTTTTGCCGACATTGTCTCGAAGGGTTTCTGGGGACAATGTCTCGGGGGTGTTTGGGGGGGGATTTTGGGGACAGTGTCTCGGGGGGGTTTTGGCGACATTGTCTCGGGGGCGTTTTGGGGACATTGTCTTGGGGGGGTTTTGGGGGGGGGTGTTTGGGGACATTGTCTCGGGATGGTTTTGGGGACATTGTCTCGGGCGTGTTTTGGGGACATTGTCTCGGGGGGGTTTTGTGGGGGGGATATTGGGGACATTGTCCCGGGGGTTTTTGGGGACATTGCCTCGGGGGGGTTTTGGGGACATTGTCTCGGGGGGGTTTTGGGGGGTGCTTTTGTGGACATTGTCTCGGGTGGGTTTGGGGACATTGTCTCGGGGGGGTTTTGGGGACATTGTCTCGGGGGAGTTTTGGAGACATTGTCTCGGGAGGGTTTTGGGGACATCGTCTCGGGGGTGTTTTGGGGGGGTGTTTTGGGGACATTGTCTTGTGGGGGGTATTGGGGACATTGTCTCGGGCGGGTTTTGGGAACATTGTCTCGGGGTTTTTGGGGGTGGAGGTTTTGGGGACATTGTCTCGGGGGGGTTTTGGGGACATTGTCTCGGGGGGGTTTTGGGGACGTTGTCTCGGGGGGGTTTTGGGGACATTGTCTCGGGGGGGTTTTGGGGACATTGTCTCGGGGGAGTTTTGGGAGGGTGTTTTGGGGACATTGTCTCGGGGGGGTTTTGAGGACATTGTCTCGGGGGGGTTTTGGGGACATTGTCTCGGGGGGGGTTTTGGGGACGTTGTCTCGGGGGGGGTTTTGGGGACATTGTCTCGGGGGGGTTTTGGGGACATTGTCTCGGGGGAGTTTTGGGTGGGTGTTTTGGGGACATTGTCTCGGGGGGGTTTTGAGGACATTGTCTCGGGGTTTTTTGGGGACATTGTCTCGGGTGTGTTTTGGGGGGGGGTGTTTTGGGGACATTGTCTCGTGGGGGGTTTTGGGTGGGTGTTTGTGGACATTGTCTCGGGGGGGTTTTGAGGACATTGTCTCGGGGGGGTTTTCGGGACATTTTCTCGGGGGTGTTTTGGGGGGGTGTTTTGGGGACATTGTCTCGTGGGGGGTTTTGGGGACATTGTTGCGGGGGGGTTTTGGGAACATTGTCTCTGGGGTTTTTGGGGGTGGGTGTTTTGGAGACATTGTCTCGGGGGTGTTTTGGGGACATTGTCTCGGGGGGTGTTTTGGGGACGTTGTCTCGGGGGGTTTTTGGGGCATTGTCTCGGGGGTTTTTTGGGGACATTGTCTCGGGGGAGTTTTGGGTGGGTGTTTTGGGGACATTGACTCGGGGGGGTTTTGGAGACATTGTCTCGGGAGGGTTTTGGGGACATCGTCTCGGGGGTGTTTTGGGTGGGTGTTTTGGGGACATTGTCTCGGGCGGGTTTTGGGAACATTGTCTCGGGGGGTTTTGGGGGTGGAGGTTTTGGGGACATTGTCTCGGGGGGGTTTTGGGGACATTGTCTCGGGGGGGTTTGGGGGACATTGTCTCGGGTGTGTTTTGGGGGGGGGGTGTTTTGGGGACATTGTCTCGTGGGGTGTTTTGGGGACATTGTTGCGGGGGGGTTATGGGAACATTGTCTCGGGGGGTTTTGGGGGAGGGGGTTTTGGGGACATTGTCTCGGGGGTGTTTTGGGGGGGTGTTTTGGTGACATTGTCTCGTGGGGGGTTTTGGGGACATTATCGTGGGGGGGTTTTGGGAACATTGTCTCGTGGGGTTTTGGTGGTGGGGGTTTTGGGGACTTTGTCTCGGGGGGGTTTTGGGGACATTGTCTCTGGGGGGGTTTTGGGGACGTTGTCTCGGGGGGGTTTTGGGGACATTGTCTCGGGGGGGTTTTGGGGACATTGTCTCGGGGGAGTTTTGGGTGGGTGTTTTGGGGACATTGTCTCGGGGGGGTTTTGAGGACATTGTCTCGGGGGGGTTTTGGGGACATTGTCTCGGGGGTGTTTTGGGGCGGTGTTTTGGGGACATTGTCTCGTGGGGGGTTTTGGGGACATTGTTGCGGGGGGGTTTTGGGAACATTGTCTCGGGGGTTTTTGGGGGTGGGGGTTTTGGGGACATTGTCTCGGGGCTGTTTTGGGGACGTTGTCTCGGGGGCGTTTTGGGGACGTTGTCTTGGGGGGTTTTTTTGGGACATTGTCTCGGGGGGGGTCTGGGGGCATTGTCCTGGGTGTTTTTGGGGACATTGTCTCGGGGGGGTTTTGGGGACATTGTCTCGGGGGGGTTTTGGGGACGTTGTCTCGGGGGGGTTTTGGGGACATTGTCTCGGGGGGCTTTTGGGGACATTGTCTCGGGGGAGTTTAGGGTGGGTGTTTTGGGGACATTGTCTCGGGGGGGTTTTGAGGACATTGTCACGGGGGTGTTTTGGGGAGATGGTCTCGGGGGTGTTTTGGGGGGGTGTTTTGGGGACATTGTCTCATGGGGGGTTTTGGGGACATTGTCGCGGGGGGGTTTTGGAAACATTGTCTCGGGGGTTTTTGGGGGTGGGGGTTTTGGGGACATTGTCTCGGGGGGGTTTTGGGGACATTGTCTCGGGGGCGTTTGGGGGACGTTGTCTCGGGGGGGTTTTTTGGGACATTATCTCGGGGGTGTTTTGGGGGGGTGTTTTGGGGACATTGTCTCGGGGGGTTTTTGTGGGTGGGTTTTGGGGACATTTTCTCGGGGGGGTTTTGGGAACATTGTCTCGGGGGGGATTTGGGGGGGGGTTTTGGGACATTGTCTCGGGGGGGTTTTGGCGACATTGTCTCGAAGGGGTTCTGGGGACAATGTCTCGGGGGGGTTTGGGGGGGGATTTTGGGGACAGTGTCTCGGAGGGGTTTTGGCGACATTGTCTCGGGGGCGTTTTGGGGACATTGTCTCAAGGGGGGTTATGGGGGGAGGTGTTTGGGGACATTGTCTCGGGGGCGTTTTGGGGACTTTGTCTCGGGGGGGTTTTGAGGACATTGTCTCGGGGGGGTTTTGGGGACATTGTCTCGGGGGCGTTTTGGGGACGTTGTCTCGGGGGGGTTTTTTGGGACATTGTCTCGGGGGGGTTTTGGGGACATTGTTCTGGGGGTTTTTGGGGACATTGTCTCGGGGGCGTTTTGAGGGGGGTTTTGGGGACATTGTCTCGGGGGGGTTTTGGGGACATTGTCTCGGGGGGTTTTTGAGGGGGGGTTTTGGGGACATTGTCTCGGGGGGTTTTGGGGGAGGGGGTTTTGGGGACATTGTCTCGGGGGTGTTTTGGGGGGGTGTTTTGGTGACATTGTCTCGTGGGGGGTTTTGGGGACATTATCGTGGGGGGGTTTTGGGAACATTGTCTCGTGGGGTTTTGGTGGTGGGGGTTTTGGGGACTTTGTCTCGGGGGGGTTTTGGGGACATTGTCTCTGGGGGGGTTTTGGGGACGTTGTCTCGGGGGGGTTTTGGGGACATTGTCTCGGGGGGGTTTTGGGGACATTGTCTCGGGGGAGTTTTGGGTGGGTGTTTTGGGGACATTGTCTCGGGGGGGTTTTGAGGACATTGTCTCGGGGGGGTTTTGGGGACATTGTCTCGGGGGTGTTTTGGGGCGGTGTTTTGGGGACATTGTCTCGTGGGGGGTTTTGGGGACATTGTTGCGGGGGGGTTTTGGGAACATTGTCTCGGGGGTTTTTGGGGGTGGGGGTTTTGGGGACATTGTCTCGGGGCTGTTTTGGGGACGTTGTCTCGGGGGCGTTTTGGGGACGTTGTCTTGGGGGGTTTTTTTGGGACATTGTCTCGGGGGGGGTCTGGGGGCATTGTCCTGGGGGTTTTTGGGGACATTGTCTCGGGGGGGTTTTGGGGACATTGTCTCGGGGGGGTTTTGGGGACGTTGTCTCGGGGGGGTTTTGGGGACATTGTCTCGGGGGGCTTTTGGGGACATTGTCTCGGGGGAGTTTAGGGTGGGTGTTTTGGGGACATTGTCTCGGGGGGGTTTTGAGGACATTGTCACGGGGGTGTTTTGGGGAGATGGTCTCGGGGGTGTTTTGGGGGGGTGTTTTGGGGACATTGTCTCATGGGGGGTTTTGGGGACATTGTCGCGGGGGGTTTTGGAAACATTGTCTCGGGGGTTTTTGGGGGTGGGGGTTTTGGGGACATTGTCTCGGGGGGGTTTTGGGGACATTGTCTCGGGGGCGTTTGGGGGACGTTGTCTCGGGGGGGTTTTTTGGGACATTATCTCGGGGGTGTTTTGGGGGGGTGTTTTGGGGACATTGTCTCGGGGGGTTTTTGTGGGTGGGTTTTGGGGACATTTTCTCGGGGGGTTTTGGGAACATTGTCTCGGGGGGGATTTGGGGGGGGGTTTTGGGACATTGTCTCGGGGGGGTTTTGGCGACATTGTCTCGAAGGGGTTCTGGGGACAATGTCTCGGGGGGGTTTGGGGGGGGATTTTGGGGACAGTGTCTCGGAGGGGTTTTGGCGACATTGTCTCGGGGGCGTTTTGGGGACATTGTCTCAAGGGGGGTTATGGGGGGAGGTGTTTGGGGACATTGTCTCGGGGGCGTTTTGGGGACTTTGTCTCGGGGGGGTTTTGAGGACATTGTCTCGGGGGGGGTTTTTGGGGACATTGTCTCGGGGGCGTTTTTGGGGACGTTGTCTCGGGGGGGGTTTTTTGGGACATTGTCTCGGGGGGGTTTTGGGGACATTGTTCTGGGGGTTTTTGGGGACATTGTCTCGGGGGCGTTTTGAGGAGGGGGTTTTGGGGACATTGTCTCGGGGGGGTTTTGGGGACATTGTCTCGGGGGGTTTTTGAGGGGGGGTTTTGGGGACATTGTCTCGGGGGGTTTTTGGGGGGGGGCTTTTGGGGACATTGTCTCGGGGGGGTTTTGGGGACATTGTCTCGGAGGGTTTTGTGGACATTGTCTCGGGGGAGTTTTGGGACTCTTTTGGGGACATTGTCTCAGGGTCGTTTTGGGGACATTGTCTCGGAGGGTTTTGGGGACAGCGTCTCGGGGGTGTTTTGGGGGTTGTTTTGGGGACATTGTCTTGTGGGGGGTTTTGGGAACATTGTCTCGGGGGGGTTTTGGGGTGCGGTTTTTGGGGACATTGTCTCGGGGGGGTTTTGGGAACATTGTCTCGGGGGGAGTTTTGGGTGGGTGTTTTGGGGACATTGTCTCGGGGGGGTTTTTAGGACATTGTCTCGGGGGGGTTTTGGGGACATTGTCTCGGGTGTGTTTTGTGGGGTGTTTTGGGGACATTGTCTCGTGGGGGGTTTTGGGGGACATTGTTGCGGGGGGGTTTTTTGGAACATTGTCTCGGGGGTTTTGGGGGTGGGGGTTTTGGGGACAATTGTCTCGGGTGGGTTTTGGGGACATTGTCTCGGGGCATTTTGGGGACGTTTGTCTCGGGGGGGATTATTGGGATATTGTCTCGGGGGTGTTTTGGGGGGGGGGTTTGGGGACATTGTCTCGGGGGGTTTTTTGTGGGGGGGTTTTGGGGACATTGTCTCGGGGAGGTTTTGGGACATTGTCTCGGGGGGGATTTGGGGGGGGGTTTCGGGGACATTGTTTCGGGGGGGGTTTTGCCGACATTGTCTCGAAGGGGTTCTGGGGACAATGTCTCGTGGGGGTTTGGGGGGGGATTTTGGGGACAGTGTCTCGGGGGGGTTTTGGCGACATTGTCCTCGGGGGGGTTTTGGGTGGGGGGGTGTGTTTGGGGACATTGTCTCGGGAGGGTTTTGGGGACATTGTCTCGGGGGTGTTTTGGGGACATTGTCTCGGGGGGGTTTTGTGGAGGGGATATTGGGGACATTGTCCCGGGGGGGGACATTGTCTCGGGGGGTTTTGGGGACATTGTCTCGGGTGGGTTTTGGGGGGGGCTTTTGTGGACATTGTCTCGGGTGGGTTTTGGGGACATTGTCTCGGGGGTTTTTGGGGACATTGTCTCGGGGGAGTTTTGGGTGGGTGTTTTGGGGACATTGTCTCGGGGGGGTTTTGGAGACATTGTCTCGGGAGGGTTTTGGGGACATCGTCTCGGGGGTGTTTTTGGGGGGGTGTTTTTGGGGACATTGTCTTGTGGGGGGTATTGGGGACATTGTCTCGGGCGGGATTTGGGAACATTGACTCGGGGGGTTTTGGGGGTAGAGGTTTTGGGGACATTGTCTCGGGGGGGTTTTGGGGACATTGACTCGGGGGGGTTTTGGGGACGTTGTCTCGGGGGGGTTTTGGGGACATTGTCTCGGGGGGGTTTTGGGGACATTGTCTCGGGGTAGTTTTGGGTGGGTGTTTTTGGGACATTGTCTCGGGGGGGTTTTGAGGACATTGTCTCGGGGGGGTTTTGGGGACATTGTCTCGGGGGGGGTTTTGGGGACGTTGTCTCGGGGGGGTTTTGGGGACATTGTCTCGGGGGGGTTTTGGGGACATTGTCTCGGGGGAGTTTTGGGGACATTGTCTCGGGTGTGTTTTGGGGGGGTGTTTTGGGGACATTGTCTCGTGGGGGGTTTTGGGGACATTGTTGCGGGGGGGTTTTGGGAACATTGTCTCGGGGGGTTTTGGGGGAGGGGGTTTTGGGGACATTGTCTAGGGCGGGTTTTGGGGACATTGTCTCGGGGGCGTTTTGGGGACGTTGTCTCGGGGGGGTTTTGAGGACATTGTCTCGGGGGGGTTTTGGGGACATTGTCTCGGGGGTGTTTTGGGGGGGGTGTTTTGGGGACATTGTCTCGTGGGGGGTTTTGGGGACATTATCGCGGGGGGGTTTTGGGAACATTGTCTCGTGGGGTTTTGGGGGTGGGGTTTTTGAGGACATTGTCTCGTCGGGGTTTTGGGGACATTGTCTCGGGGGCGTTTTGGGGACATTGTCTCGGGGGGGGTTTTGGGGACGTTGTCTCGGGGGGGTTTTGGGGACATTGTCTCGGGGGGGTTTTGGGGACATTGTCTCGGGGGAGTTTTGGGTGGGTGTTTGGGGACATTGTCTCGGGGGGTTTTGAGGACATTGTCTCGGGGGGGTTTTCGGGACATTGTCTCGGGGGTGTATTGGGGGGGTGTTTTGGGGACATTGTCTCGTGGGGGGTTTTGGGGACATTGTTGCGGGGGGGTTTTGGGAACATTGTCTCGGGGGTTTTTGGGGGTGGGGGTTTTGGAGACATTGTCTCGGGGGTGTTTTGGGGACATTGTCTCGGGGGGGGTTTTGGGGGCGTTGTCTCGGGGGGTTTTTGGGGACATTGTCTCGGGGGGGTTTTGGGGACATTGTCTCGGGGGAGTTTTGGGTGGGTGTTTTGGGGACATTGTCTCGGGGGGGTTTTGGAGACATTGTCTCGGGAGGGTTTTGGGGACATCGTCTCGGGGGTGTTTTGGGTGGGTGTTTTGGGGACATGGTCTCGGGCGGGTTTTGGGAACATTGTCTCGGGGGGTTTTGGGGGTGGAGGTTTTGGGGACATTGTCTCGGGGGGGTTTTGGGGACATTGTCTCGGGGGGGTTTTGGGGACGTTGTCTCGGGGGGGTTTTGGGGACATTGTCTCGGGAAGGTTTTGGGGACATTGTCTCGGGGGAGTTTTGGGTGGGTGTTTTGGGGACATTGTCTCGGGGGGGTTTTGAGGACATTGTCTCGGGGAGTTTTGGGGACATTGTCTCGGGGGGGTTTTGGGGACATTGTCTCGGGGGGGTTTTGGGGACATTGTCTCGGGGGAGTTTTGGGTGGGTGTTTTGGGGACATTGTCTCGGGGGGGTTTTGAGGACATTGTCTCGGGGGGGTTTTGGGAACATTGTCTCGGGGGGTTTTGGGGGTGCGGTTTTTGGGGACATTGTCTCGGGGGGGTTTTGGGAACATTGTCTCGGGGGAGTTTTGGGTGGGTGTTTTGGGGACATTGTCTCGGGGGGGTTTTTAGGACATTGTCTCGGG
>JANJGN010003896.1:0-39089 GCA_026770705.1 Isurus oxyrinchus | reverse complement strand
GGGAGGGAGAGAGAACGGGGGAGGGAGAGAGAACGGGGGAGGGAGAGAGAACGGGGAAAGGGAGAAGAGAACGGGAGAGGGAGAGAGAGAACGGGGGGGAGGGAGAGAGAGAACGGGGGGGAGGGAGTGAGAGAACGGGGGAGGGAGAGAGAGAACGGGTGGAGGAGAGAAAGAATTGTGGAGGGAGAGAGAGAACGGGGGTTAGGGAGAAAGAGATTTGGTGAGAGGGAGAGAGAGAATGGGGCAGGAGTGGGAGAGAGAGAACGGGTGAAGGACAGAGAGAACGGGGGAGTGAGAGAGAGAACGGGGGAGGGAGAGAGAGAGAATGGGGAGAGGGATAGAGAGAAGGTGGGAGGGAGAGAGAATGGGGAGAGGGGGAGAGAGAACGTGGGGAAGAAGGGAGAGATCAGCGGGAGGGACAGGGAGATCTGGAGGAGTGAGAAAGAGAACGGGAGGAGTGAGAGAGAGAACAGGGGGAGAGAGAGAGAGAAGAGGGGAGTGCATGAGAGAACGGGGGGAGGGAGAGAGTGAACGGGGGGGAGGGAGAGAGAGAACGGAGGGAGGGAGAGAGAGAACGGGGGAGGGAGAGAGAGAGAGAACGGGGGAGGGAGAGAGAGAGAGAGAACGGGGGGAGGAGAGAGAGAGAGAACGGGGGAGGGAGAGAGAGCGAGAACGGGGGAGGGAGAGAGAGAGAGAGAACGGAGGAGGGAGAGAGAGAACGGGGGTGAGGGGAGAGAGAGAACGGGGCGGAGGGAGAGAGAGAACGGGGGAGGGAGAGAGAGAGAGAACGGGGGAGGGAGAGAGAGAGAGAGAGAACGGGGGAGGGAGAGAGAGAGAGAACGGGGGAGGGAGAGAGAGAGAAAATGGGGGAGGAGAGAGAGAGAACGGGGGAGGGAGAGAGAGAGAACGGGGGAGGGAGAGAGAGAGAACGGGGAGGGAGAGAGAACGAGTGAAGGAAGGGAGAGAGAACGGGGGGAGGGAGAGAGAACAGGGGGAAGGAAAGAGAGAATGGTGGAGGGAGAGAGAGAACGGGGGTTAGGGAGAGAGAGAACGGAGGAGGGAGAAAGAGAATGGGTGAGAGGGAGAGAGAGAACGGGGGTGAGAGAGAGAGAGAACGGGGGAGGGAGAGAGAGAACGGGAGAGGGAGAGAGAACGGGGGAGGGAGAGAGAACGGGGGAGGGAGAGAGAACGGGGGAGGGAGAGAGAACGGGGGAGGGAGAGAGAACGGGGGGAGGGAGAGAGAACGGGGGGAGGGAGAGAGAACGGGGGAGGAGAGAGAACGGGGGAGGGAGAGAGAACGGGGAAGGGAGAGAGAACGGGAGAGGGAGAGAGAGAACGGGGGGGAGGGAGAGAGAGAACGGGCGGGAGGGAAAGAGAGAACGGGGGGGGAGGGGAGAGAGAGAACGCGGGGGAGGGAGAGGGAGAACGGGGGGGAGGGAGAGAGAGAACGGGGGGAGGGAGAGAGAGAACGGGGGGAGGGAGAGAGAGAATGGGGGAGGGAGAGAGAGAACAGGGGGGAGGGAGAGAGAGAACGGGGCGGAGGGAGAGAGAGAACGGGTGGAGGGAGAGAAAGAATTGTGGAGGGAGAGAGAGAACGGGGGTTAGGGAGAAAGAGAATGGGGCAGGAGGGAGATAGAGAACGGGGAGGGAGAGAGAGAACGGGGGGGAGGGAGAGAGAGAACGGGGAGGGGACAGAGAGAACGGGGGGAGGGAGAGAGAGAACGGGGAGGGACAGAGAGAACGGGTGAAGGACAGAGAGAACGGGGGAGTGAGAGAGAGAACGGGGGAGGGAGGAGAGAGAGGAATGGGGAGAGGGATAGAGAGAAGGTGGGAGGGAGAGAGAATGGGGGAGAGGGAGAGAGAGAACGTGGGAAGAAGGGAGAGATCAGCGGGAGGGGACAGGGAGATCTGGAGGAGTGAGAAAGAGAACGGGGGGAGAGAGAGAGAGAAGAGGGGGGGAGGGAGAGAGAAAAGAGGGGGAGGGGAGAGAGAGAACGGGGGGAGGGAGAGAGAGAACGGAGGGAGGGAGAGAGAGAACTGGGGAGGGAGAGAGAGAGAGAATGGGGGGAAAGAGAGAGAGAAGAGGGGTGGAGTGCGAGAGAGAACGGGGGGAGGGAGAGAGAGAACGGGGGAGGGAGAGAGAGAGAACGGAGGAAGGGAGAGAGAGAACGGGGGAGGGAGAGAGAGAGAACGGGGGAGGCAGAGAGAGAGAGAACGGGGAGGGAGAGAGAGAGAGAACGGGGGAGGGAGAGAGAGAGTGAACGGGGAGGGAGAGGGAGAGAGAACGGGGAGAGAGAGAGAACGGGGGAGGGAGAGAGAGAGAGAGAACGGGGGAGGGAGAGAGAGAGAGAACGGGGGAGGGAGAGAGCGAGAACGGGGGAGGGGAGAGAGAGAGAGAGAACGGGGGAGGGAGAGAGAGAACGGGGGGGAGCGAGAGAGAGAACGGGGGGAGGGAGAGAGAGAACGGGGGGGAGGGAGAGAGAGAACGGGGCGGAGGGAGAGAGAGAACGGGTGGAGGGAGAGAAAGAATTGTGGACGGAGAGAGAGAACGGGGGTTAGGGAGAAAGAGATTGGGTGAGAGGGAGAGAGAGAATGGGGCAGGAGGGAGAGAGAGAACGGGGGGGGAGGGAGAGAACGGGTGAAGGACAGAGAGAACGGGGGGAGTGACAGAGAGAACGGGGGAGGGAGAGAGAGAGAATGGGGAGAGGGATAGAGAGAAGGTGGGGAAGAAGGGAGAGATCAGGGGGAGTAGAGAGAGATCTGGAGGAGTGAGAAAGAGGAACGGGAGGAGGTGAGAGAGAGAACAGGGGGGAGAGAGAGAGAGAAGAGGGGAGTGCGTGAGAGAACGGGGGGAGGGAGAGAGAGAACGGGGGGGAGGGAGAGAGAGAACGGGAGGAGGGAGAGAGAGAACAGAGGGAGGGAGAAGGAGAACGGGGGGAGGGAGAGCGAGAACGGGAGGGAGGGTGAGAGAGAACGGGGGGGGAGGGAGAGAGAGAACGGGGGAGGGAGAGAGAGAGAACGGGACGGAGGAGAGAACGGGTGGAGGGAGAGAAAGAATTGTGGAGGAGAGAGAGAACGGGGCTTAGGGAGAAAGAGATTTGGTGAGAGGGAGAGAGAGAATGGGGCAGGAGGGAGAGAGAGAACGGGGAGGGACAGAGAGAACGGGTGAAGGACAGAGAGAACGGGGGAGGTGAGAGAGAGAACGGGGGAGGGAGAGAGAGAACGGGGGAGGGAGAGAGAGAACGGGGGAGGGAGAGAGAGAACGGGGGAGGGAGAGAGAGAACGGGGGGAGGGACAGAGAGAACGGGGGAGAGAGAGAGAGAGAATGGGGAGAGGGATAGAGAGAAGGTGGGAGGGAGAGAGAATGGGGAGAGGAGAGAGAGAACGTGGGGAAGAAGGGAGAGATCAGCGGGAGGGACAGGGAGATCTGGAGGAGTGAGAAAGAGAACGGGAGGAGTGAGAGAGAGAACAGGGGGAGGGAGAGAGAGAAGAGGGGAGTGCGAGAGAGAACGGGGGAGGGAGAGAGTGAACGGGGGGGAGGGAGAGAGAGAACGGAGGGAGGGAGAGAGAGAACGGGGGAGGGAGAGAGAGAGAGAACGGGGGAGGGAGAGAGAGAGAACGGGGGAGGGAGAGAGAGAGAATGGGGAGGGAGAGAGAACGGGGGAGGGAGAGAGAGAACAGGGGGAAGGAAAGAGAGAATGGTGGAGGGAGAGAGAGAACGGGGGTTAGGGAGAGAGAGAACGGAGGAGGGAGAAAGAGAATGGGTGAGAGGGAGAGAGAGAACGGGGGGTGAGGGAGAGAGAGAACGGGGAGGGAGAGAGAGAACGAGGAGAGGGAGAGAGAGAACGGGTGAGGGAGCGAGAGAACGGGGGAGGGAGAGAGAGAACGGGGGAGGGAGAGAGAACGGGGGAGGGAGAGAGAACGGGGCAGGGAGAGAGAGAACGGGGGGGAGGGAGAGAGAGAACGGGGGGGAGGGAGAGAGAGAACGCGGGGGAGGGGAGAGAGAGAACGGGGGGGAGGGAGAGAGAGGACGGGGGGGAGGGAGAGAGAGAACAGAGGGAGGGAGAAAGAGAACGGGGGGAGGGAGAGCGAGAACAGGAGGGAGGGTGAGAGTGAACGGGGGGGAGGGAGAGAGAGAACAGGGGGGAGGGAGAGAGAGAACGGGGGCGGAGGGAGAGAGAGAACGGGTGGAGGGAGAGAAAGAATTGTGGAGGGGAGAGAGAGAACGGGGGTTAGGGAGAAAGAGATTTGGTGAGAGGGAGAGAGAGAATGGGGCAGGAGGGAGATAGAGAGACGGGGAGGGACAGAGAGAACGGGTGAAGGACAGAGAGAACGGGGGGAGTGAGAGAGAGAACGGGGGAGGGAGAGAGAGAGAATGGGGAGAGGGATAGAGAGAAGGTGGGAGGGAGAGAGAATGTGGAGAGGGAGAGAGATAACGTGGGGAAGAAGGGAGAGATCAGCGGGAGGGACAGGGAGATCTGGAGGAGTGAGAAAGAGAACGGGAGGAGTGAGAGAGAACAGGGGAGAGAGAGAGAGAAGAGGGGAGTGCGTGAGAGAACAGGGGAGGGAGAGAGTGAACGGGGGGAGGGAGAGAGAGAACAGAGGGAGGGAGAGAGAGAACGGGGGAGGGAGAGAGAGAGAGAACGGGGGAGGGGAGGAGAGAGAGAGAGAATGAGGGAGGGAGAGAGAGAGAGAACGGGGGAGGGAGAGAGAGAGAAACGGTGGGAGGGAGAGAGAGAGAACGGGGGGAGGGAAAGAGAGAGAACGGGGGAGGAGAGAGAACGGGGGAGGGAGAGAGAACGGGGGATGGAGAGAGAACGGGGAGGGAGAGTGAACGGGGGAGGGAGAGAGAGAACGGGGGTGAGGGAGAGAGAGAACGGGTGAAGGACAGAGAGAACGGGGGAGGGAGAGAGAGAACGGGGGAGGGAGAAAGAACGGGGGAGGGAGAGAATGGGGCAGGGAGGAGAGAGAACGGGGGGGGAGGGAGAGAGAGAACGGGGGGGGAGGGGAGAGAGAACGGGGGGGGGGAGGGGAGAGCGAGAACGGGGGGGAGGGAGAGAGAGAGAACGGGGGGGAGGGAGAGAGGAGAACGGGGGGGGAGGGAGAGAGAGAACGGGGGGGAGGGAGAGCGAGAACGGGAGGGAGGGTGACGAGAGAACGGGGGGGTGGAGAGAGAGAACGGGGGAGGGAGAGAGAGAACGGGGGAGGGAGAGAGAGAGAACAGGGGGGAGGGAGAGAGAGAACGAGGCGGAGGGAGAGAGAGAACGGGTGGAGGGACAGAAAGAATTGTGGAGGGAGAGAGAGAACGGGGGGTTTGGGAGAAAGAGATTTGGTGAGAGGGAGGGAGAGAATGGGGCAGGAGGGAGAGAGAGAACGGGGAGGGACAGAGAGAACGGGTGAAGGACAGAGAGAACGGGGGAGTGAGAGAGAGAACGGGGGGAGGGAGAGAGTGAACGGGGGGAGGGAGAGAGAGAACGGGGGGAGGGAGAGAGAGAACGGAGGGAGGGAGAGAGAGAACGGAGGAGGGAGAGAGAGAGAACGGGGGAGGGAGAGAGAGAGAATGGGGAGGGAGAGAGAAGGGGGAGGGAGAGAGAGAGAATGGGGAGAGGGATAGAGAGAAGGTGGGAGGGAGAGAGAATGGGGAGAGGGGGAGAGAGAACGTGGGGAAGAAGGGAGAGATCAGCGGGAGGGACAGGGAGATCTGGAGGAGTGTGAAAGAGAACGGGAGGAGTGAGAGAGAGAACAGGGGGAGGGAGAGAGAGAAGAGGGGAGTGCGAGAGAGAACGGGGGGGAGGGAGAGAGTGAACGGGGGGAGGGAGAGAGAGAACGGAGGGAGGGAGAGAGAACGGGGGAGGGAGAGAGAACGGGGGAGGGAGAGAGAACGGGGGAGGGAGACAGAACGGGGGAGGGAGAGAGAACGGGGCAGGGAGAGAGAACGGGGGAGGGGAGAGAGAACGGGGAAGGGAGAGAGAACGGGGGAAGGGAGAGAGAACGGGAGAGGGAGAGTGAACGAGGGAGGGAGAGAGAGAACGGGGGGCTGAGGGAGAGAGAATGGGGAGAGGGATAGAGAGAAGGTGGGAGTGAGAGAGAGAACGGGGAGAGGGAGAGAGAGAACGGGGAGAGCGAGAGAGAGAACGGGGAGAGGGAGAGAGAGAACGGGGAGAGGGAGAGAGAGAACCGGGGTGAGTGAGGGAACGTGGGGAGAAAGAGAGGGAGAGAGGGCAGGGGGGAGAGAATGGTGGAGAAAGAGAGGGAGAAAGAGAATGGGAGGAGAAATAGAGAGAGTGAACAGGAGAGAAAGAGGGAGACAGGGAATGGCGATAAAGACAGAAAACAGGGAGAAAGAGGGAGAACGGGGGGAAGGAGAGAGAGAACGGGTCGGAGGGAGAGAGAGAATGGTGGAGGGAGAGAGAGAACGGGGAGGGAGAGAGAGAACGGGGGGGAGGAGAGAACGGGGGGGGAGGAAGAGAACGGGGGGGAGGAGAGAGAGAACGGGGGAGGGAGAGAGAGAACGGGGCGGAGGGAGAGTGAAAACGGGTGGAGGGAGAGAAAGAATTGTGGAGGGAGAGAGAGAACGGGGCTTAGGGAGAAAGAGATTTGGTGAGAGGGAGAGAGAGAATGGGGCAGGAGGGAGAGAGAGAATGGGGGTGAGGGAGAGAGAGTATGGGGGGGGAGGGAGAGAGAAAACGCGTGAGAGGGAGAGAGAGAAGGTGGGAGGGAGTGAGAGAGAGAACGGGGGAGGGAGAGAGAGAGAGAACGGGGGAGGGAGAGAGAGAGAACGGGGGGAGGGAGAGAGAGAACGGGGGAGGGAGAGAGAGAGAGAACGGGGGAGGGAGAGAGAGAGAGAACGGGGGAGGGAGAGAGAGAGAACGGGGGAGGGAGAGAGAGAGAACGGGGGAGGGAGAGAGAGAGAACGGGGGAGGGAGAGAGAGAGAACGGGGGAGGGAGAGAGAGAGAACGGGGGAGGGAGAGAGAGAGAGAACGGGGGAGGGAGAGAGAGAGAACGGGGGAGGGAGAGAGAGAGAACGGGGGAGGGGAGAGAGAGAGAACGGGGGAGGGAGAGAGAGAGAACGGGGGAGGGAGAGAGAGAGAACGGGGAGGGAGAGAGAACGGGGGAGGGGAGAGAGAGAGAACGGGGGTTAGGGAGAGAGAGAACGGAGGAGGGAGAAAGAGAACGTGGGGGAGGGAGAGAGAGAACGGGGGGGAGGGAGAGAGAGAACGGGGCGGAGGGAGAGAGAAAAACGGGTCGCGGGAGAGAAAGAATTGTGGAGGGAGAGAGAGAACGGGGATTAGGGAGAAAGAGATTGGGTGAGAGGGAGAGAGAGAATGGGGCAGGAGGGAGAGAGAGAACGGGGAGGGAGAGAGAGAACGGGTGAAGGACAGAGAGAACGGGGGGAGTGAGAGAGAGAACGGGGGAGGGAGAGAGAGAGAATGGGGAGAGGGATAGAGAGAAGGTGGGAGGGAGAGAGAATGGGGAGAGGGGGAGAGAGAACGTGGGGAAGAAGGGAGAGATCAGCGGGAGGGACAGGGAGATCTGGAGGAGTGAGAAGAGAACGGGAGGAGTGAGAGAGAGAACAGGGGGAGAGAGAGAGAGAAGAGGGGGAGTGCGTGAGAGAACGGGGGGAGGGAGAGAGTGAACGGGGGTAGGGAGAGAGAGAACGGAGGGAGGGAGAGAGAGAACGGGGGAGGGAGAGAGAGAGAGAACGGGGGAGGGAGAGAGAGAGAGAGAACGGGGGAGGGAGAGAGAGAGAGAACGGGGGAGGGAGAGAGCGAGAACGGGGGAGGGAGAGAGAGAGAGAGAACGGAGGAGGGAGAGAGAGAACGGGGGGAGCGAGAGAGAGAACGGGGGGAGGGAGAGAGAGAACGGGGGGAGGGAGAGAGAGAACGGGGCGGAGGAGAGAGAGAACGGGGGAGGGAGAGAGAGAGAGAACGGGGGAGGGAGAGAGAGAGAGAACGGGGGAGGGAGAGAGAGAGAGAGAGAACGGGGGAGGGAGAGAGAGAGAGAACGGGGGAGGGAGAGAGAGAGAAAATGGGGGAGGGAGAGAGAGAGAACGGGGAGGGAGAGAGAGAGAACGGGGGAGGGAGAGAGAGAGAACGGGGAGGGAGAGAGAACGGGGGAGGGAGAGAGAACGGGGGAGGGAGAGAGAACAGGGGGAAGGAAAGAGAGAATGGTGGAGGGAGAGAGAGAACGGGGGTTAGGGAGAGAGAGAACGGAGGAGGGAGAAAGAGAATGGGTGAGAGGGAGAGAGAGAACGGGGGTGAGGGAGAGAGAGAACGGGGAGGGAGAGAGAGAACGGGGGAGAGCGAGAGAGAGAACGGGTGAGGGAGCGAGGGAGAACGGGAGAGGGAGAGAGAGAACGGTAGAGGGAGAGAGAGAACGGGTTAAGGACAGAGAGAACGGGGGAGGGAGAGAGAGAACGGGGGAGGGAGAGAGAACGGGGGAGGGAGAGAGAACGGGGGGGAGGGAGAGAGAGAACGGGGGGAGGGAGGGAGAGAACGGGGGGGAGGAGAGAGAGAGAACGGGGGGAGGGGAGAGAGAGAACGGGGGGAGGAAGAAAGAGAACAGGGGGGAGGGAGAGAGAGAACAGAGGGAGGGAGAAAGAGAACGGGGAGGGGAGAGCGAGAACGGGAGGGAGGGTGAGAGAGAACGGGAGGGAGGTAGAGAGAGAACAGGGGGGAGGGAGAGAGAGAACGGGGCGGAGGGAGAGAGAGAACGGGTGGAGGGAGAGAAAGAATTGTGGAGGGAGAGAGAGAACGGGGCTTAGGGAGAAAGAGATTTGGTGAGAGGGAGAGAGAGAATGGGGCAGGAGGGAGATAGAGAACGGGGAGGTGAGAGAGAGAACGCGTGAAGGACAGAGAGAACAGGGGAGTGAGAGAGAGAACGGGGGAGGGAGAGAGAGAGAATGGGGGAGAGGGATAGAGAGAAGGTGGGAGGGAGAGAGAATGGGGAGAGGGGGAGAGAGAACGTGGGGAAGAAGGGAGAGATCAGCGGGAGGGACAGGGAGATCTGGAGGAGGTGAGAAAGAGAACGGGAGGAGAGAGAGAGAGAAGAGGGGAAGTGCGAGAGAGAACGGGGGGAGGGAGAGAGTGAACGGGGGGAGGAGAGAGAGAACGGAGGGAGGGAGAGAGAGAGAGAACGGGGGAGGGAGAGAGAGAGAGAGAGAACGAGGGAGGGAGAGAGAGAGAGAACGGGGGAGGGAGAGAGAGAGAACGGGGAGGGAGAGAGAACGGGGAGGGAGAGAGAACGGGGAGGGAGAGAGAACGGGAGGGGAGGGAGAGAGAGGAGAACGGGGGAGGGAGGGAGAGAGAACGGGGGGAGGGAGAGAGAAAGGGGGAAGGAAAGAGAGAATGGTGGAGGGAGAGAGAGAACGGAGGTGAGGGAGAGAGAGAACGGGTGAAGGACAGAGAGAACGGGGGAGGGAGAGAGAGAATGGGGAGGGAGAAAGAATGGGGGAGGGAGAGAGAATGGGGCAGGGAGAGAGAGAACGGGGGGGGAGGGAGAGAGAGAACGGGCGCGAGGGAGAGAGAGAACGGGGGGGAGGGAGAGAGAGAACGCAGGGGAGGGAGAGAGAGAACGGGGGGGAGGGAGAGAGAGAACGGGGGGGGAGGGAGAGAGAGAACGGGGGGGGAGGGAGAGAGAGAACGGGGGGAGGGAGAGAGAGAACAGGGGGGAGGGAGAGAGAGAACGGGGCGGAGGGAGAGAGAGAACGGGTGGATGGAGAGAAAGAATTGTGGAGGGAGAGAGAGAACGGGGGTTAGGGAGAAAGAGAATGGGGCAGGAGGGAGATAGAGAACGGGGAGGGACAGAGAGAACGGGTGAAGGACAGAGAGAACGGGGGAGTGAGAGAGAGAACAGGGGAGGGAGAGAGAGAGAATGGGGAGAGGGATAGAGAGAAGGTGGGAGGGAGAGAGAATGGGGAGAGGGAGAGAGAGAACGTGGGGAAGAAGGGAGAGATCAGCGGGAGGGACAGGGAGATCTGGAGGAGTGAGAAAGAGAACGGGGGGAGAGAGAGAGAGAAGAGGGGGGAGGGAGAGAGAGAAGAGGGGGAGGGAGGAGAGAGAACGGGGGGAGGGAGAGAGAGAACGGAGGGAGGGAGAGAGAGAACTGGGAGGGAGAGAGAGAGAGAACGGGGGGAGAGAGAGAGAGAACGGGGGAGGGAGAGAGAGAGAACGAGAAAGGAAGAGAGAGAACGGGGGAGGGAGAGAGAGAGAACGGGGGAGGCAGAGAGAGAGAGAACGGGGAGGGAGAGAGAGAGAGAACGGGGGAGGGAGAGAGAGAGAGAGAACGGGGGAGGGAGAGAGAGAGAGAACGGGGGAGGGAGAGAGAGAGAGAACGGGGGAGGGAGAGAGCGAGAACGGGTGGGAGGGAGAGAGAGAGAGAGAACGGGGGAGGGAGAGAGAGAACGGGGGGGAGCGAGAGAGAACGGGGGGAGGGAGAGAGAGAACGGGGGGAGGGAGAGAGAGAACGGGGCGCAGGGAGAGAGAGAACGGGGGGGAGGGAGAGAACGGGTGAAGGACAGAGAGAACGGGGGAGTGACAGAGAGAACGGGGGAGGGAGAGAGAGAGAATGGGGAGAGGGATAGAGAGAAGGTGGGGAAGAAGGGAGAGATCAGGGGGAGTAGAGAGAGATCTGGAGGAGTGAGAAAGAGAACGGGAGGAGTGAGAGAGAGAACAGGGGGAGAGAGAGAGAAGAGGGGAGTGCATGAGAGAACGGGGGGGAGGGAGAGAGTGAACGGGGGGGAGGGAGAGAAAGAACGGAGGGTGGGAGAGAGAGAACGGGGGAGGGAGAGAGAGAGATAATGGGGGAGGGAGAGAGAGAGAGAGAGAACGGGGGAGGGAGAGAGAGAGAGAACGGGGGAGGGAGGAGAGAGAGAGAAAACGGGGGTGGGAGAAAGAGAGAACGGGGGATGGAGAGAGAGAGAACGGGGGAGGGAGAGAGAGAACGGGGGAGGGAGAGAGAGAACGGGGGAGGGAGAGAGAGAACGGGGGAGGGAGAGAGAGAACGGGGGAGGGAGAGAGAGAACGGTGTGAGGGAGCGAGAGAACGGGAGAGGGAGAGAGTGAACGGTAGAGGGAGAGAGAGAACGGGTGAAGGACAGAGAGAACGGGGGAGGGAGAGAGAGAACGGGGGAGGGAGAGAGAACGGGGGAGGGAGAGAGAATGGGGCAGGGAGAGAGAGAACGGGGGGGAGGGAGAGAGAGAACGGGGGGGAGGGAGAGAGAGAACGGGGGGGGAGGAGAGAGAGAACCGGGGGGAGGGAGAGAGAGAACGCGGGGGAGGGAGAGAGAGAACGGGGGGGGAGGGAGAGAGAGAACGGGGGGGAGGGACAGAGAGAACAGAGGGAGGGAGAAAGAGAACGGGGGGAGGGAGAGCGAGAACGGGAGGGAGGGTGAGAGAGAACGGGGGGGAGGGAGAGATAGAACGGGGGAGGGAGAGAGAGAACGGGACGGAGGGAGAGAACGGGTGGAAGGAGAGAAAGAATTGTGGAGGGAGAGAGAGAACGGGGCTTAGGGAGAAAGAGATTTGGTGAGAGGGAGAGAGAGAATGGGGCAGGAGGGAGAGAGAGAACGGGGGGAGGGAGAGAGAGAACGGGGAGGGACAGAGAGAACGGGTGAAGGACAGAGAGAACGGGGGAGTGAGAGAGAGAACGGGGGAGGGAGAGAGAGAACGGGGGAGTGAGAGAGAGAACGGGGGAGGGAGAGAGAGAGAATGGGGAGAGGGATAGAGAGAAGGTGGGAGGGAGAGAGAATGGGGAGAGGGAGAGAGAGAACGTGGGGAAGAAGGGAGAGATCAGCGGGAGGGACAGGGAGATCTGGAGGAGTGAGAAAGAGAACGGGAGGAGTGAGAGAGAGAACAGGGGGAGGGAGAGAGAGAAGAGGGGAGTGCGAGAGAGAACGGGGGAGGGAGAGAGTGAACGGGGGGAGGAGAGAGAGAACGGAGGGAGGGAGAGAGAGAACGGGGGAGGGAGAGAGAGAGAGAACGGGGGAGGGAGAGAGAGAGAACGGGGGAGGGAGAGAGAGAGAATGGGGAGGGAGAGAGAACGGGGGAGGGAGAGAGAGAACAGGGGGAAGGAAAGAGAGAATGGTGGAGGGAGAGAGAGAACGGGGGTTAGGGAGAGAGAGAACGGAGGAGGAGAAAGAGAATGGGTGAGAGGGAGAGAGAGAACGGGGGTGAGGGAGAGAGAGAACGGGGAGGGAGAGAGAGAACGGGAGAGGGAGAGAGAGAACGGGTGAGGGAGCGAGAGAACGGGGGAGGGAGAGAGAGAACGGGGGAGGGAGAGAGAACGGGGGGAGGGAGAGAGAACGGGGCAGGGAGAGAGAATGGGGCAGGGAGAGAGAGAACGGGGGGGAGGGAGAGAGAGAACGGGGGGGAGGGAGAGAGAGAACGCGGGGGAGGGAGAGAGAGAACGGGGGGGAGGGAGAGAGAGAACGGGGGGGGAGGGAGAGAGAGAACAGAGGGAGGGAGAAAGAGAACGGGGGGAGGGAGAGCGAGAACAGGAGGGAGGGTGAGAGAGAACGGGGGGGAGGGAGAGAGAGAACAGGGGGGGAGGGAGAGAGAGAGAACGGGGCGGAGGGAGAGAGAGAACGGGTGGAGGGAGAGAAAGAATTGTGGAGGGAGAGAGAGAACGGGGGTTAGGGAGAAAGAGATTTGGTGAGAGGGAGAGAGAGAATGGGGCAGGAGGGAGATAGAGAGACGGGGAGGGACAGAGAGAACGGGTGAACACAGAGAGAACGGGGAAGTGAGAGAGAGAACGGGGGAGGAGAGAGAGAGAATGGGGAGAGGGATAGAGAGAAGGTGGGAGGGAGAGAGAATGGGGAGAGGGAGAGAGAGAACGTGGGGAAGAAGGGAGAGATCAGCGGGAGGGACAGGGAGATCTGGAGGAGTGAGAAAGAGAACGGGAGGAGAGAGAGAGAAGAGGGGAGTGCGAGAGAGAACGGGGAAGGGAGAGAGAACGGGGGAGGGAGAGAGAGAACGAGGGAGGGAGAGTGAACGGGGGAGGGAGAGTGAACGAGTGAGGGAGAGAGAGAACGGGGGAGGGAGAGTGAACGGGGGAGGGAGAGTGAACGAGGGAGGGAGAGAGAGAACGGGGGGCTGAGGGAGAGAGAATGGGGAGAGGGATAGAGAGAAGGTGGGAGTGAGAGAGAGAACGGGGAGAGGGAGAGAGAACGGGGGGAGGGAGAGAGAGAACGGGGGGAGGGAGAGAGAGAACCGGTGTGAGTGAGGGAACGTGGGGAGAAAGAGAGGGAGAGAGGGCAGGGGGGAGAGAATGGTGGAGAAAGAGAGGGAGAAAGAGAATGGGAGGAGAAACAGAGAGAGTGAACAGGAGAGAAAGAGGGAGACAGGGAATGGCGAGAAAGACAGAAAACAGGGAGTAAGAGGGAGAACGGGGGGAAGGAGAGAGAGAATGGGACGGAGGGAGAGAGAGAATGGTGGAGGGAGAGAGAGAACGGGGAGGGAGAGAGAGAACGGGGGGGAGGAGAGAACGGGGGGGAGGGGAGAGTGAAAACGGGTGGAGGGAGAGAGAGAATTGTGGAGGGAGAGAGAGAACGGGGGTTAGGGAAGAAGAGATTTGGTGAGAGGGAGAGAGAGAATGGGGCGGAGGGAGACAGAGAACGGGGAGGGAGAGAGAGAACGGGGGGAGGGAGAGAGAGAAGGTGGGAGGGAGAGAGAATGGGGAGAGGGGGAGAGAGAACGTGGGGAAGAAGGGAGAGATCAGCGGGAGGGACAGGGAGATCTGGAGGAGTGAGAAAGAGAACGGGAGGAGTGAGAGAGAGAACAGGGGGAGGGAGAGAGTGAACGGGGGGAGGGAGAGAGAGAACGGAGGGAGGGAGAGAGAGAACGGGGGGAGGGAGAGAGAGAGAGAACGGGGAGGGAGAGAGAGAGAGAACGGGGGAGGGAGAGAGAGAGAGAACGGGGGAGGGAGAGAGAGAGAACGGGGAGGGAGAGAGAACGGGGGAGGGAGAGAGAGAACGGGGGTTAGGGAGAGAGAGAACGGAGGAGGGAGAAAGAGAATGGGTGAGAGGGAGAGAGAGAACAGGGGTGAGGGAGAGAGAGAACGGGGGAGGGAGAGAGAGAGAGAACGGGGGAGGGAGAGAGAGAGAGAACGGGGGAGGGAGAGAGAGAGAGAGAGAACGGGGGAGGGAGAGAGAGAGTGAACGGAGGAGGGAGAGGGCGAGAGAACGGGGAGAGAGAGAGAACGGAGGAGGGAGAGAGAGAGAGAGAACGGGGGAGGCAGAGAGAGAGAGAACGGGGGAGGGAGAGAGAGAGAGAGAACGGGGGAGGGAGAGAGAGAGAGAACGGGGGAGGGAGAGAGCGAGGAACGGGGGAGGGAGAGAGAGAGAGAGAACGGGGGAGGGAGAGAGAGAACGGGAGAAGCGAGAGAGAGAACGGGAGAAGCGAGAGAGAGAACGGGAGAAGCGAGAGAGAGAACGGGGGGAGGGAGAGAGAGAACGGGGGGAGGGAGAGAGAGAACGGGGGGGAGGGAGAGAGAGAACGGGGCGGAGGGAGAGAGAAAACGGGGTGGCGGGAGAGAAAGAATTGTGGAGGGAGAGAGAGAACGGGGATTAGGGAGAAAGAGATTGGGTGAGAGGGAGAGAGAGAATGGGGCAGGAGGGAGAGAGAGAACGGGGAGGGAGAGAGAGAACGGGTGAAGGACAGAGAGAACGGGGGAGTGAGAGAGAGAACGGGGGAGGGAGAGAGAGAGAATGGGGAGAGGGATAGAGAGAAGGTGGGAGGGAGAGAGAATGGGGAGAGGGGGAGAGAGAACGTGGGGAAGAAGGGAGAGATCAGCGGGAGGGACAGAGAGATCTGGAGGAGTGAGAAAGAGAACGGGAGGAGTGAGAGAGAGAACAGGGGGAGAGAGAGAGAGAAGAGGGGGAGTGCGTGAGAGAACAGGGGGGAGGGAGAGAGTGAACGGGGGGAGGGAGAGAGAGAACGGAGGGAGGGAGAGAGAGAACGGGGGAGGGAGAGAGAGAGAGAACGGGGGAGGGAGAGAGAGAGAGAGAACGGGGGAGGGAGAGAGAGAGAGAACGGGGGAGGGAGAGAGCGAGAACGGGGGAGGGAGAGAGAGAGAGAGAACGGAGGAGGGAGAGAGAGAACGGGGGGAGCGAGAGAGAGAACGGGGGGAGGGAGAGAGAGAACGGGGGTGAGGGAGAGAGAGAACGGGGCGGAGGGAGAGAGACAACGGGGGAGGGAGAGAGAGAGAGAACGGGGGAGGGAGAGAGAGAGAGAGAGAACGGGGGAGGGAGAGAGAGAGAGAACGGGGGAGGGAGAGAGAGAGAAAATGGGGGAGGGAGAGAGAGAGAACTGGGGAGGGAGAGAGAGAGAACGGGGAGGGAGAGAGAACGGGGGAGGGAGAGAGAACGGGGGAGGGAGAGAGAGAACGGGGGTTAGGGAGAGAGAGAACGGAGGAGGGAGAAAGAGAATGGGTGAGAGGGAGAGAGAGAACGGGGGTGAGGGAGAGAGAGAACGGGGAGGGAGAGAGAGAACGGGAGAGGGAGAGAGAGAACGGGTGAGGGAGCGAGAGCACGGGAGAGGGAGAGAGAGAACGGTAGAGGGAGAGAGAGAACGGGTGAAGGACAGAGAGAACGGGGGAGGGAGAGAGAGAACGGGGCAGGGAGAGAGAATGGGGCAGGGAGAGAGAGAATGGGGGGGAGGGAGAGAGAGAATGGGGGGGAGGGAGAGAGAGAACGGGGGGGAGGGAGAGAGAGAACAGAGGGAGGGAGAAAGAGAACGGGGGGAGGGAGAGAGAGAACAGGGGGGAGGGAGAGAGAGAACGGGGCGGAGGGAGAGAGAGAACGGGTGGAGGGAGAGAAAGAATTGTGGAGGGAGAGAGAGAACGGGGGTTAGGGAGAAAGAGATTTGGTGAGAGGGAGAGAGAGAATGGGGCAGGAGGGAGATAGAGAACAGGGAGGGAGAGAGAGAACGGGTGAAGGACAGAGAGAACGGGGGAGTGAGAGAGAGAACGGGGGAGGGAGAGAGAGAGAATGGGGAGAGGGATAGAGAGAAGGTGGGAGGGAGAGAGAATGCGGAGAGGGAGAGAGAGAACGTGGGGAAGAAGGGAGAGATCAGCGGGAGGGACAGGGAGATCTGGAGGAGTGAGAAAGAGAACGGGAGGAGTGAGAGAGAGAACAGGGGGAGAGAGAGAGAGAAGAGGGGAGTGCGAGAGAGAACGGGGGGAGGGAGAGAGAACAGGGGGGAGGGAGAGAGAGATCGTGGGGGAGGGAGAGAGAGAACGGGGGGAGGGAGAGAGAGAACGGGGGAGGGAGAGAGAGAGAGAACGGGGGAGGGAGAGAGAGAGAAAACGGGGGAGGGAGAGAGAGAGAACGGGGAGGGAGAGAGAACGGGGGAGGGAGAGAGAACTGGGGAGGGAGAGAGAACAGGGGGAAGGAAAGAGAGAATGGTGGAGGGAGAGAGAGAACGGGGGTGAGGGAGAGAGAGAACGGGGGAGGGAGAGAGAGAACGGGGGAGGGAGAGAGAGAACGGGGGAGGGAGAGAGAGAACGGGTGAGGGAGCGAGAGAACGGGAGAGGGAGAGAGAGAACGGGCGTGAGGGAGAGAGAGAACGGGTGAAGGACAGAGAGAACGGGGGAGGGAGAGAGAGAACGGGGGAGGGAGAAAGAATGGGGCAGGGAGAGAGAGAACGGGGGGGAGGGAGAGAGAGAACGCGGGGGAGGGAGAGAGAGAACGGGGGGGAGGGAGAGAGAGAACGGGGGGGAGGGAGAGAGAGAACGGGGGAGAGGGTGAGAGAGAACGGGTGGGAGGGTGAGACAGAACGGGGGGAGGGAGAGAGAGAATGGGGGAGGGAGAGAGAGAACAGGGGGGAGGGAGAGAGAGAACGGGGCGGAGGGAGAGAGAGAACGGGTGGAGGGAGAGAAAGAATTGTGGAGGGAGAGAGAGAACGGGGGTTAGGGAGAAAGAGAATGGGGCAGGAGGGAGATAGAGAACGGGGAGGGAGAGAGAGAACGGGTGAAGGACAGAGAGAACGGGGGAGGGAGAGAGAGAACGGGGGGGAGGGAGAGAGAGAACGGGGAGGGACAGAGAGAACGGGTGAAGGACAGAGAGAACGGGGGAGTGAGAGAGAGAACGGGGGGAGGGAGAGAGAGAGAATGGGGAGAGGGATAGAGAGAAGGTGGGAGGGAGAGAGAATGGGGAGAGGGAGAGAGAGACGTGGGGAAGAAGGGAGAGATCAGCGGGGAGGGACAGGGAGATCTGGAGGAGTGAGAAAGAGAACGGGAGGAGTGAGAGAGAACAGGGGGAGAGAGAGAGAGAAGAGGGGAATGCGAGAGAGAACGGGGGGAGGGAGAGAGTGAACGGGGGAGGGAGAGAGAGAGAACGGGGGAGGGAGAGAGAGAGAATGGGGGAGGGAGAGAGAACGGGGGGAAGGAAAGAGAGAATGGTGGAGGGAGAGAGAGAACGGGGGTTAGGGAGAGAGAGAACGGAGGAGGGAGAAAGAGAATGGGTGAGACTGAGAGAGAGAGAACGGGGGGTGAGGGAGAGAGAGAACGGGGGAGGGAGAGAGAGAACGGGTGAGGGAGAGAGAGAACGGGTGAGGGAGAGAGAGAACGGGTGAGGGAGAGAGAGAACGGGGGTTAGGGAGAGAGAGAACGGGGGAGGGAGAGAGAGAGGCTGGGGAGAGGAATAGAGAGAAGGTGGGAGGGAGGGAGAATGGGGAGAGGGAGAGGGAGAACGTGGGGAAGAAGGGAGAGATCAGGGGGAGTAGAGAGAGATCTGGAGGAGTGAGAAAGAGAACGGGAGGAGTGAGAGAGAACAGGGGGAGAGAGAGAGAGAAGAGGGGAGTGCGAAGAGAGAACGGGGGGAGGGAGTGAGTGAACGGGGGGGAGGGAGAGAGAGATCGTGGGGGAGGGAGAGAGAGAACGGGGGGGATGGAGAGAGAGAACGGGGGGGAGCGAGAGAGAAAATGGGGGGGAGGGAGAAGGAGAACGGGGGGGGAGGGAGAGAGAGAACGGGGGGGAGGGACAGAGAGAACGGGGGGGAGTGACAGAGAGAACGGGGGGGAGGGAGAAAGAGAACGGGGGGAGGGAGAGCGAGAACGGGAGGGAGGGTGAGAGAGACCGGGGGGAGGGAGAGAGAGAACGGGGGGAGGGAGAGCGAGAACGGGAGGGAGGGTGAGAGAGAACAGGGGGAGGGAGAGAGAGAACGGGGGAGGGAGAGAGAGAACAGGGGGGAGGGTGAGAGAGAACGGGAGGGAGGGTGAGAGAGAACGGGGGGAGGGAGAGAGAGAACGGGAGGGAGGGTGAGAGAGAACAGGGGGAGGGAGAGAGAGAACGGGGGGGAGGGAGAGAGAGAACGGGGGAGGGAGAGAGAGAACGGAGAGGGAGAGAGAGAACGGGTGAAGGACAGAGAGAACGGGGGAGTGAGAGAGAGAACGGGGGAGGGAGAGAGAGAGAATGGGGAGAGGGAGAGAGAGAACAGGGGGGAGGGAGAGAGAGAACGGGTGGAGGGGAGAGAAAGAATTGTGGAGGGAGAGAGAGAACGGGGGTTAGGGAGAAAGAGATTTGGTGAGAGGGAGAGAGAGAATGGGGCAGGAGGGAGAGAGAGAACGGGGAGGGAGAGAGAGAACGGGTGAAGGACAGAGAGAACGGGGGAGTGAGAGAGAGAACGGGGGAGGGAGAGAGAGAGAATGGGGAGAGGGATAGAGAGAAGGTGGGAGGGAGAGAGAATGGGGAGAGGGAGAGAGAGAACGTGGGGAAGAAGGGAGAGATCAGCGGGAGGGACATCAAGATCTGGAGGAGTGAGAAAGAGAACGGGAGGAGTGAGAGAGAGAACAGGGGGAGAGAGAGAGAGAAGAGGGGAGGGAGAGAGAGAACGGGGGGAGTGCGAGAGAGAACGGGGGGAGGGAGAGAGAGAACGGGGGAGGGAGAGAGAGAACGGGGGAGGGAGAGAGAGAGAGAACGGGGGAGGGAGAGAGAACGGGGGAGGGAGAGAGAGAGAGAACGGGGAGAGAGAGAGAACGGGGGAGGGAGAGAGAGAGAGAGAACGGGGGAGGAAGAGAGAGAGAGAGAGAACGGGGAGGGAGAGAGAGAGAGAACGGGGGAGGGAGAGAGCGAGAACGGGGGAGGGAGAGAGAGAGAGAGAACGGGGGAGGGAGAGAGAGAACGGGGGGAGGGAGAGAGAGAGAACGGGGAGGGAGAGAGAACGGGGGAGGGAGAGAGAATGGGGGAGGGAGAGAGAACAGGGGGAAGGAAAGAGAGAATGGTGGAGGGAGATAGAGAACGGGGGTTAGGGAGAGAGAGAATGGAGGAGGGAGAAAGAGAATGGGTTAGAGGGAGGGAGAGAACGGGGGTGAGGGAGAGAGAGAACGGGGGAGGGAGAGAGAGAACGGGGGAGGGAGAGAGAGAACGGGGGAGGGAGAGAGAGAACGGGTGAGGGAGCGAGAGAACGGGAGAGGGAGAGAGTGAACGGTAGAGGGAGAGAGAGAACGGGTGAAGGACAGAGAGAACGGGGGAGGGAGAGAGAGAACGGGAGAGGGAGAGAGAACGGGGGAGGGAGAGAGAATGGGGCAGGGAGAGAGAGAACGGGGGGGAGGGAGAGAGAGAACGGGGGGGAGGGAGAGAGAGAACGGGGGGAGGGAGAGAGAGAACGGGGGGGGAGGAGAGAGAGAACGCGGGGGAGGGAGAGAGAGAACGGGGGGGAGGGAGAGAGAGAACGGGGGGGGAGGGAGAGAGAGAACGGGGGGGGAGGGAGAGAGAGAACAGAGGGAGGGAGAAAGAGAACGGGGGGAGGGTGAGAGAGAACGGGGGGGGAGGGTGAGAGAGAACGGGGGGGAGGGAGAGAGAGAACGGGGGAGGGAGAGAGAGAACAGTGGGGAGGGAGAGAGAGAACGGGGCGGAGGGAGAGAGAGAACGGGTGGAGGGAGAGAAAGAATTGTGGAGGGAGAGAGAGAACGTGGGTTAGGGAGAAAGAGATTTGGTGAGAGGGAGAGAGAGAATGGGGCAGGAGGGAGAGAGAGAACGGGGAGGGAGAGAGAGAACGTGTGAAGGACAGAGAGAACGGGGGAGTGAGAGAGAGAGAATGGGGAGAGGGATAGAGAGAAGGTGGGAGGGAGAGAGAATGGGGAGAGGGAGAGAGTGAACGGGGGGAGGGAGAGAGAGAACGGAGGGAGGGAGAGAGAGAACGGGGGAGGGAGAGAGAGAGAGAACGGGGGAGGGAGAGAGAGAGAATGGGGAGGGAGAGAGAACGGGGGAGGGAGAGAGAGAGAACGGGGGAGGGAGAGAGAACAGGGGGAAGGAAAGAGAGAATGGTGGAGGGAGAGAGAGAACGGGGGTTAGGGAGAGAGAGAACGGAGGAGGGAGAAAGAGAATGGGTGAGAGGGAGAGAGAGAACGGGGGGAGAGAGAGAGAGAACGGGGGAGGGAGAGAGAGAACGGGGGAGGGAGAGAGAGAACGGGGGAGGGAGAGAGAGAGAGAACGGGGGAGGGAGAGAGAGAGAGAACGGGGGAGGGAGAGAGCGAGAACGGGGGAGGGAGAGAGAGAGAGAGAACGGAGGAGGGAGAGAGAGAACGGGGGGAGCGAGAGAGAGAACGGGGGGAGGGAGAGAGAGAACGGGGGTGAGGGAGAGAGAGAACGGGGCGGAGGGAGAGAGACAACGGGGGAGTGAGAGAGAGAGAGAACGGGGGAGGGAGAGAGAGAGAGAGAGAACGGGGGAGGGAGAGAGAGAGAAAATGGGGGAGGGAGAGAGAGAGAACTGGGGAGGGAGAGAGAGAGAACGGGGAGGGAGAGAGAACGGGGGAGGGAGAGAGAACGGGGGAGGGAGAGAGAGAACGGGGGTTAGGGAGAGAGAGAACGGAGGAGGGAGAAAGAGAATGGGTGAGAGGGAGAGAGAGAACGGGGGTGAGGGAGAGAGAGAACGGGGAGGGAGAGAGAGAACGGGAGAGGGAGAGAGAGAACGGGTGAGGGAGCGAGAGCACGGGAGAGGGAGAGAGAGAACGGTAGAGGGAGAGAGAGAACGGGTGAAGGACAGAGAGAACGGGGGAGGGAGAGAGAGAACGGGGCAGGGAGAGAGAATGGGGCAGGGAGAGAGAGAATGGGGGGGAGGGAGAGAGAGAATGGGGGGGAGGGAGAGAGAGAACGGGGGGGAGGGAGAGAGAGAACAGAGGGAGGGAGAAAGAGAACGGGGGGAGGGAGAGAGAGAACGGGGGGAGGGAGAGAGAGAACGGGGCGGAGGGAGAGAGAGAACGGGTGGAGGGAGAGAAAGAATTGTGGAGGGAGAGAGAGAACGGGGGTTAGGGAGAAAGAGATTTGGTGAGAGGGAGAGAGAGAATGGGGCAGGAGGGAGATAGAGAACAGGGAGGGAGAGAGAGAACGGGTGAAGGACAGAGAGAACGGGGGAGTGAGAGAGAGAACGGGGAAGGGAGAGAGAGAGAATGGGGAGAGGGATAGAGAGAAGGTGGGAGGGAGAGAGAATGCGGAGAGGGAGAGAGAGAACGTGGGGAAGAAGGGAGAGATCAGCGGGAGGGACAGGGAGATCTGGAGGAGTGAGAAAGAGAACGGGAGGAGTGAGAGAGAGAACAGGGGGAGAGAGAGAGAGAAGAGGGGAGTGCGAGAGAGAACGGGGGGAGGGAGAGAGTGAACGGGGGGAGGGAGAGAGAGAACGGGGGAGGGAGAGAGAGAGAGAACGGGGGAGGGAGAGAGAGAGAAAACGGGGGAGGGAGAGAGAGAGAACGGGGAGGGAGAGAGAACGGGGGAGGGAGAGAGAACTGGGGAGGGAGAGAGAACAGGGGGAAGGAAAGAGAGAATGGTGGAGGGAGAGAGAGAACGGGGGTGAGGGAGAGAGAGAACGGGGGAGGGAGAGAGAGAACGGGGGAGGGAGAGAGAGAACGGGGGAGGGAGAGAGAGAACGGGTGAGGGAGCGAGAGAACGGGAGAGGGAGAGAGAGAACGGGCGTGAGGGAGAGAGAGAACGGGTGAAGGACAGAGAGAACGGGGGAGGGAGAGAGAGAACGGGGGAGGGAGAAAGAATGGGGCAGGGAGAGAGAGAACGGGGGGGAGGGAGAGAGAGAACGCGGGGGAGGGAGAGAGAGAACGGGGGGGAGGGAGAGAGAGAACGGGGGGGAGGGAGAGAGAGAACGGGGGGGAGGGTGAGAGAGAACGGGTGGGAGGGTGAGACAGAACGGGGGGAGGGAGAGAGAGAATGGGGGAGGGAGAGAGAGAACAGGGGGGAGGGAGAGAGAGAACGGGGCGGAGGGAGAGAGAGAACGGGTGGAGGGAGAGAAAGAATTGTGGAGGGAGAGAGAGAACGGGGGTTAGGGAGAAAGAGAATGGGGCAGGAGGGAGATAGAGAACGGGGAGGGAGAGAGAGAACGGGTGAAGGACAGAGAGAACGGGGGAGGGAGAGAGAGAACGGGGGGAGGGAGAGAGAGAACGGGGAGGGACAGAGAGAACGGGTGAAGGACAGAGAGAACGGGTGAAGGACAGAGAGAACGGGGGAGTGAGAGAGAGAACGGGGGAGGGAGAGAGAGAGAATGGGGAGAGGGATAGAGAGAAGGTGGGAGGGAGAGAGAATGGGGAGAGGGAGAGAGAGAACGTGGGGAAGAAGGGAGAGATCAGCGGGAGGGACAGGGAGATCTGGAGGAGTGAGAAAGAGAACGGGAGGAGTGAGAGAGAACAGGGGGAGAGAGAGAGAGAAGAGGGGAATGCGAGAGAGAACGGGGGGAGGGAGAGAGTGAACGGGGGAGGGAGAGAGAGAGAACGGGGGAGGGAGAGAGAGAGAATGGGGGAGGGAGAGAGAACGGGGGGAAGGAAAGAGAGAATGGTGGAGGGAGAGAGAGAACGGGGGTTAGGGAGAGAGAGAACGGAGGAGGGAGAAAGAGAATGGGTGAGACTGAGAGAGAGAGAACGGGGGTGAGGGAGAGAGAGAACGGGGGAGGGAGAGAGAGAACGGGTGAGGGAGAGAGAGAACGGGTGAGGGAGAGAGAGAACGGGTGAGGGAGAGAGAGAACGGGTGAGGGAGAGAGAGAACGGGGGTTAGGGAGAGAGAGAACGGGGGAGGGAGAGAGAGAGGCTGGGGAGAGGAATAGAGAGAAGGTGGGAGGGAGGGAGAATGGGGAGAGGGAGAGGGAGAACGTGGGGAAGAAGGGAGAGATCAGGGGGAGTAGAGAGAGATCTGGAGGAGTGAGAAAGAGAACGGGAGGAGTGAGAGAGAACAGGGGGAGAGAGAGAGAGAAGAGGGGAGTGCGAAGAGAGAACGGGGGGAGGGAGTGAGTGAACGGGGGGGAGGGAGAGAGAGATCGTGGGGGAGGGAGAGAGAGAACGGGGGGGATGGAGAGAGAGAACGGGGGGGAGCGAGAGAGAAAATGGGGGGGAGGGAGAAGGAGAACGGGGGGGGAGGGAGAGAGAGACGGGGGGGAGGGACAGAGAGAACGGGGGGGAGTGACAGAGAGAACGGGGGGGAGGGAGAAAGAGAACGGGGGGAGGGAGGAGCGAGAACGGGAGGGAGGGTGAGAGAGACCGGGGGGAGGGAGAGAGAGAACGGGGGGAGGGAGAGCGAGAACGGGAGGGAGGGTGAGAGAGAACAGGGGGAGGGAGAGAGAGAACGGGGGAGGGAGAGAGAGAACAGGGGGGAGGGTGAGAGAGAACGGGAGGGAGGGTGAGAGAGAACGGGGGGGAGGGAGAGAGAGAACGGGAGGGAGGGTGAGAGAGAACAGGGGGAGGGAGAGAGAGAACGGGGGGGAGGGAGAGAGAGAACGGGGGAGGGAGAGAGAGAATGGAGAGGGAGAGAGAGAACGGGTGAAGGACAGAGAGAACGGGGGAGTGAGAGAGAGAACGGGGGAGGGAGAGAGAGAGAATGGGGAGAGGGAGAGAGAGAACAGGGGGGAGGGAGAGAGAGAACGGGTGGAGGGAGAGAAAGAATTGTGGAGGGAGAGAGAGAACGGGGGTTAGGGAGAAAGAGATTTGGTGAGAGGGAGAGAGAGAATGGGGCAGGAGGGAGAGAGAGAACGGGGAGGGAGAGAGAGAACGGGTGAAGGACAGAGAGAACGGGGGAGTGAGAGAGAGAACGGGGGAGGGAGAGAGAGAGAATGGGGAGAGGGATAGAGAGAAGGTGGGAGGGAGAGAGAATGGGGAGAGGAGAGAGAGAACGTGGGGAAGAAGGGAGAGATCAGCGGGGAGGGACATCAAGATCTGGAGGAGTGAGAAAGAGAACGGGAGGAGTGAGAGAGAGAACAGGGGGAGAGAGAGAGAGAAGAGGGGAGTGCGAGAGAGAACGGGGGGAGTGCGAGAGAGAACGGGGGGAGGGAGAGAGAGAACGGGGGAGGGAGAGAGAGAGAGAACGGGGGAGGGAGAGAGAACGGGGGAGGGAGAGAGAGAGAGAACGGGGAGAGAGAGAGAACGGGGGAGGGAGAGAGAGAGAGAGAACGGGGGAGGGAGAGAGAGAGAGAGAGAACGGGGAGGGAGAGAGAGAGAGAACGGGGGAGGGAGAGAGCGAGAACGGGGGAGGGAGAGAGAGAGAGAGAACGGGGAGGGAGAGAGAGAACGGGGGGAGGGAGAGAGAGAGAACGGGGAGGGAGAGAGAACGGGGGAGGGAGAGAGAACGGGGGAGGGAGAGAGAACAGGGGGAAGGAAAGAGAGAATGGTGGAGGGAGATAGAGAACGGGGGTTAGGGAGAGAGAGAATGGAGGAGGGAGAAAGAGAATGGGTTAGAGGGAGGGAGAGAACGGGGGTGAGGGAGAGAGAGAACGGGGGAGGGAGAGAGAGAACGGGGGAGGGAGAGAGAGAACGGGGGAGGGAGAGAGAGAACGGGTGAGGGAGCGAGAGAACGGGAGAGGGAGAGAGTGAACGGTAGAGGGAGAGAGAGAACGGGTGAAGGACAGAGAGAACGGGGGAGGGAGAGAGAGAACGGGAGAGGGAGAGAGAACGGGGGAGGGAGAGAGAATGGGGCAGGGAGAGAGAGAAACGGGGGGGAGGGAGAGAGAGAACGGGGGGGAGGGAGAGAGAGAACGGGGGGAGGGAGAGAGAGAACGGGGGGAGGGAGAGAGAGAACGCGGGGGAGGGAGAGAGAGAACGGGGGGGAGGGAGAGAGAGAACGGGGGGGAGGGAGAGAGAGAACGGGGGGGAGGGAGAGAGAGAACAGAGGGAGGGAGAAAGAGAACGGGGGGAGGGTGAGAGAGAACGGGGGGGAGGGTGAGAGAGAACGGGGGGGAGGGAGAGAGAGAACGGGGGAGGGAGAGAGAGAACAGTGGGGAGGGAGAGAGAGAACGGGGCGGAGGGAGAGAGAGAACGGGTGGAGGGAGAGAAAGAATTGTGGAGGGAGAGAGAGAACGTGGGTTAGGGAGAAAGAGATTTGGTGAGAGGGAGAGAGAGAATGGGGCAGGAGGGAGAGAGAGAACGGGGAGGGAGAGAGAGAACGTGTGAAGGACAGAGAGAACGGGGGAGTGAGAGAGAGAGAATGGGGAGAGGGATAGAGAGAAGGTGGGAGGGAGAGAGAATGGGGAGAGGGAGAGAGTGAACGGGGGGAGGGAGAGAGAGAACGGAGGGAGGGAGAGAGAGAACGGGGGAGGGAGAGAGAGAGAGAACGGGGGAGGGAGAGAGAGAGAATGGGGAGGGAGAGAGAACGGGGGAGGGAGAGAGAGAGAACGGGGGAGGGAGAGAGAACAGGGGGAAGGAAAGAGAGAATGGTGGAGGGAGAGAGAGAACGGGGGTTAGGGAGAGAGAGAACGGAGGAGGGAGAAAGAGAATGGGTGAGAGGGAGAGAGAGAACGGGGGGAGAGAGAGAGAGAACGGGGGAGGGAGAGAGAGAACGGGGGAGGGAGAGAGAGAACGGGGGAGGGAGAGAGAGAACGGGGGAGGGAGAGAGAGAACGGGAGAGGGAGAGAGAGAACGGGCGTTAGGGAGAGAGAGAATGGGTGAAGGACAGAGAGAACGGGGGAGGGACAGAGAGAACAGGGAGGGAGAGAGAGAACGGGGGAGGGAGAGAGAGAGACTGGGGAGAGGAATAGAGAGAAGGTGGGAGGGAGAGAGAATGGGGAGAGGGAGAGAGAGAACGTGGGGAAGAAGGGAGAGATCAGGGGGAGTAGATTCAGATCTGGAGGAGTGAGAAAGAGAACGGGAGGAGTGAGAGAGAGAACAGGGGGAGGGAGAGAGAGAAGAGGGGAGTGCGAAGAGAGAACGGGGGGAGGGAGAGAGTGAACGGGGGGGATGGAGAGAGAGAACGGGGCGGAGATAGAGAGAGAACGGGGGGGAGGGAGAGAGAGAACGGGGGGGATGGAGAGAGAGGAACGGGGCGGAGATAGAGAGAGAACGGGGGGGAGGGACAGAGAGAACGGGGGGGAGGGACAGAGAGAACGGGGGAAGGGACAGAGAGAACTGGGGGGAGGGAGAGAGAGAACGGGGAGGGAGAGAGAGAACAGGGGGGAGGGAGAGAGAGAACGGGTGGAGGGAGAGAAAGAATTGTGGAGGGAGAGAGAGAACGGGGGTTAGGGAGAAAGAGATTTGGTGAGAGGGAGAGAGAGAATGGGGCAGGAGGGAGATAGAGAACGGGGAGGGAGAGAGAGAACGGGGGGGAGGGAGAGAGAGAACGGGGGAGGGAGACAGTGAACGGGGGGAGGGAGAGAGAGAACGGAGGGAGGGAGAGAGAGAACGGAGGGAGGGAGAGAGAGAATGGGGGAGGGAGAGAGAGAGAATGTGGAGCGAGAGAGAACGGGGGAGGGAGAGAGAGAGAATGGGGAGAGGGATAGAGAGAAGGTGGGAGGGAGAGAGAATGGGGAGAGGGGGAGAGAGAACGTGGGGAAGAAGGGAGAGATCAGCGGGAGGGACAGGGAGATCTGGAGGAGTGAGAAAGAGAACGGGGGAGGGAGAGAGAGAACAGGGGAGAGAGAGAACGGGGGAGGGAGAGGGAGAACGGGTGAGGGAGAGACAGAACGGGAGAGGGAGAGAGAGAACGGGGTTAGGGAGAGAGAGAACGGGTGAAGGACAGAGAGAACGGGGGAGGGAGAGAGAGAGAACGGGGGAGGGAGAGAGAGAACGGGTGAAGGACAGAGAGAACGGGGGAGGGAGAGAGAGAACGGGGGAGGGAGAGAGACAGACTGGGGAGAGGAATAGAGAGAAGGTGGGAGGGAGAGAGAATGGGGAGAGGGAGAGAGAGAACGTGGGGAAGAAGGGAGAGATCAGGGGGAGTAGAGAGAGATCTGGAGGAGTGAGAAAGAGAACGGGAGGAGCGAGAGAGAACAGGGGGAGAGAGAGAGAGAGAAGAGGGGAGTGCGAAGAGAGAACGGGGGGAGGGAGAGAGAGATCGTGGGGGAGGGAGAGAGAGAACGGGGGGGGATGGAGAGAGAGAACGAGGGGGAGGGACAGAGAGAACGGGGGGGAGGGACAGAGAGAACGGGGGGGAGGGACAGAGAGAACGGGGGGGAGGGACAGAGAGAACGGGGGGGAGGGACAGAGAGAACTGGGGGGAGGGACAGAGAGAACGGGGGGGAGGGAGAGAGAGAACGGGGGGGAGGGAGAAAGAGAACGGGGGGGAGGGAGAGAGAGAACGGGGGGGAGGGAGAGAGAGAACGGGGGGAGGGAGAGAGAGAACAGGGGGGAGGGAGAGAGAGAACGGGGCGGAGGGAGAGAGAGAACGGGTGGAGGGAGAGAGAGAATTGTGGAGGGAGAGAGAGAACGGGGCTTAGGGAGAAAGAGATTTGGTGAGAGGGAGAGAGAGAATGGGGCAGGAAGGAGAGAGAGAACGGGGAGGGAGAGAGAGAACGGGTGAAGGACAGAGAGAACGGGGGAGTGAGAGAGAGAACGGGGGAGGGAGAGAGAGAGAATGGGGAGAGGGAGAGAGAGAAGGTGGGAGGGAGAGAGAATGGGGAGAGGGAGAGAGAGAACGTGGGGAAGAAGGGAGAGATCAGCGGGAGTAGAGAGAGATCTGGAGGAGTGAGAAAGAGAACGGGAGGAGTGAGAGAGAGAAGAGGGGAGTGCGAGAGAGAACGGGGGAGGGAGAGAGTGAACGGGAGGAGGGAGAGAGAGAACGGAGGGAGGGAGAGAGAGAACGGGGGAGGGAGAGAGAGAAGAGGGAGTGCGAAGAGAGAACGGGGGGAGGGAGAGAGAGAACGGGGGGGATGGGGAGAGAGAACGGGGGGGAGGGAGAGAGAGAACGGGGGGAGGGAGAGAGAGAACGGGGGGGAGGGAGAGAGAGAACGGGGGGAGGGACAGAGAGAACGGGGGGAGGGACAGAGAGAACGGGGGAGGGACAGAGAGAACAGGGGGGAGGACAGAGGAGAACAGGGGGGAGGGACAGAGAGAACTGGGGGGAGGGACAGAGAGAACTGGGGGGAGGGAGAGAGAGAACGGGGGGAGGGAGAGCGAGAACGGGAGGGAGGGAGAGAGAATGGGGAGAGGGGGAGAGAGAACGTGGGGAAGAAGGGAGAGATCAGCGGGAGGGACAGGGAGATCTGGAGGAGTGAGAAAGAGAAACGGGAGGAGTGAGAGAGAGAACAGGGGGAGAGAGAGAGAGAAGAGGGAGTGCGAGAGAGAACAGGGGGAGAGAGGAGAGAGAACAGGGGAGTGCGAGAGAGAACGGGGGGAGGGAGAGAGTGAACGGGGGGAGGGAGAGAGTGAACGGGGGGAGGGAGAGAGTGAACGGGGGGAGGGAGAGAGAGAACGGAGGGAGGGAGAGAGAGAACGGGGGAGGGAGAGAGAGAACGGGGGAGGGAGAGAGAGAGAATGGGGAGAGGGATAGAGAGAAGGTGGGAGGGAGAGAGAATGGGGAGAGGGGGAGAGAGAACGTGGGGAAGAAGGGAGAGATCAGCGGGAGGGACAGGGAGATCTGGAGGAGTGAGAAAGAGAACGGGAGGAGTGAGAGAGAGAACAGGGGGAGAGAGAGAGAGAAGAGGGGAGTGCGAGAGAGAACGGGGGGAGGGAGAGAGTGAACGGGGGGAGGGAGAGAGAGAGAACGGAGGGAGGGAGAGAGAGAATGGGGGAGGGAGAGAGAGAGAGAACGGGGGAGGGAGAGAGAGAGAACGGGGGAGGGAGAGAGAGAGAACGGGGGAGGGAGAGAGAACGGGGGAGGGAGAGAGAGAACGGAGGAGGGAGAGAGAACGGGGGAGGGAGAGAGAGAACGGGAGAGGGACAGAGAGAACGGGGGAGGGAGAGAGAATGGGGAGAGGGAGAGAGAGAACGTGGGAAGAAGGGAGAGATCAGCGGGAGGGACAGGGAGATCTGGAGGAGTGAGAAAGAGAACGGGAGGAGTGAGAGAGAGAGGACAGGGGGAGAGAGAGAGAGAAGAGGGGAGTGCGAGAGAGAACGGGGGAGGGAGAGAGAACAGGGGGGAGGGAGAGAGAGATCGTGGGGGAGGGAGAGAGAGAACGGGGGGGATGGAGAGAGAGAACGGGGGAAAGGGAGAGAGAGAACGGGGGGAGGGAGAGAGAGAACGGGGGGGGAGGGACAGAGAGAACGGGGGGGGTGGGACAGAGAGAACGGGGGGAGTGACAGAGAGAACTCGGGGGAGGGAGAGAGAGAACGGGGAGGAGGGAAAGAGAGTACGGGGGAGGGAGAGAGAGAACAGGAGGGAGGGAGAGTGAGAACGGGGGAGGGAGAGAGAGAACGGGTGGAGGGAGAGAAAGAATTGTGGAGGGAGAGAGAGAACGGGGGTTAGGGAGAAAGAGATTTGGTGAGAGGGAGAGAGAGAATGGGGCAGGAGGGAGAGAGAGAACGGGTGAAGGACAGAGAGAACGGGGGAGTGAGAGAGAGAACGGGGGAGGGAGAGAGAGAGAATGGGGAGAGGGATAGAGAGAAGGTGGGAGGGAGAGAGAATGGGGAGAGGGAGAGAGAGAACGTGGGGAAGAAGGGAGAGATCAGGGGGAGTAGAGAGAGATCTGGAGGAGTGAGAAAGAGAACGGGAGGAGTGAGAGAGAACAGGGGGAGAGAGAGAGAGAAGAGGGGAGTGCGAGAGAGAACGGGGGAGGGAGAGAGAACACGGGGGAGGGAGAGAGAGATCGTGGGGGAGGGAGAGAGAGAACGGGGGGGATGGAGAGAGAGAACGGGGGGAAGGGAGAGAGAGAACGGGGGAGGGAGAGAGAGAACGGGGGGGAGGGACAGAGAGAACGGGGGGGTGGGACAGAGAGAACGGTGGGGAGTGACAGAGAGAACTGGGGGGAGGGAGAGAGAGAACGGGGGGGAGGGAGAGAGAGAACGGGGGAGGGAGAGCGAGAGAGAACGGGGGGGAGGGAGAGAGAGAACGGGGAGGGAGAGAGAGAACGGGGGAGGGAGAGAGAGAACAGGGGGGAGGGAGAGCGAGAACGGGGGAGGGAGAGAGAGAACGGGTGGAGGGAGAGAAAGAATTGTGGAGGGAGAGAGAGAACGGGAGAGGGAGAGAGAGAACGGGGAGGGAGAGAGAGAACGGGTGAAGGACAGAGAGAACGGGGGAGGGACAGAGAGAACGGGGGAGGGACAGAGAGAACGGGGGAGGGAGAGAGAGAGACTGGGGAGAGGGATAGAGAGAAGGTGGGAGGGAGAGAGAATGGGGAGAGGGAGAGAGAGAACGTGGGGAAGAAGGGAGAGATCAGGGGGGAGTAGAGAGAGATCTGGAGAAGTGAGAAAGAGAACGGGAGGAGTGAGAGAGAGAACCGGGGAGAGAGAGAGAGAAGAGGGGGAGGGCGAGAGAGAACGGGGGGAGGGAGAGAGTGAACGGGGGGAGGGAGAGAGTACGGGGGAGGGAGTGAGAGAGAGGGAACGGGGGAGGGAGAGAGACAGAGAATGGGGGAGGAAGAGAGAGAGAGAACGGGGGAGGGAGAGATAGAGAGAACGGGGAGGGAGAGAGAGAGAGAACGGGGGAGGGAGAGAGAGAGTGAACGGGGGAGGGAGAGAGAGAGTGAACGGGGGAGGGAGAGAGCGAGAGAACGGGGAGAGAGAGAGAACGGGGGAGGGAGAGAGAGAGAGAGAACGGGGGAGGGAGAGAGAGAGAGAACGGGGGAGGGAGAGAGAGAGAGAGAGAACTGGGGAGGGAGAGAGAGAGAGAGAACGGGGGAGGGAGAGAGCGAGAACGGGGGAGGGAGAGAGAGAGAGAGAACGGGGGAGGGAGAGAGAGAGAGAGAACGGGGGAGGGAGAGAGAGAGAGAACGGGGAGGGAGAGAGAGAGAGAGAGAACGGGGGAGGGAGGGAGAACGGGGGAGGGAGGGAGAACGGGGGGAGGGAGAGAGAACGGGGGAGGGAGAGAGAACGGGGGAGGGAGAGAGAACGGGGGAGGAGAGAGAACGGGGGAGGGAGAGAGAACGGGGGAGGGAGAGAGAGAATGGTGGAGGGAGAGAGAACGGGGGAGGGAGAGAGAGAGAACGGGGGAGGGAGAGAGAGAGAGAACGGGGGAGGGAGAGAGAGAGAATGGGGAGAGGGATAGAGAGAAGGTGGGAGGGAGAGAGAATGGGGAGAGGGAGAGAGAGAACGTGGGGAAGAAGGGAGAGATCAGGGGGAGTAGAGAGAAATCTGGAGGAGTGAGAAAGAGAACGGGAGGAGTGAGAGAGAAGATGGGAGGGCGAGAGAGAACGGGGGAGGGAGAGAGTGAACGGGGGGGAGGGAGAGAGAGAATGGTGGAGGGAGAGAGAGAACGGGGGTTAGGGGAGAGAGAGAACGGAGGGAGGGAGAGAGAGAACGGGGGTGAGGGAGACAGAGAACGGGGGAGGGAGACAGAGAACGGGGAGGGAGACAGAGAACGGGGGAGGGAGACAGAGAACGGGTGAGGGAGAGAGAGAACGGGAGAGGGAGAGAGAGAACGGGTGAAGGACAGAGAGAACGGGGGAGGGACAGAGAGAACGGGGGAGGGAGAGAGAGAGACTGGGGAGAGGGATAGAGAGAAGGTGGGAGGGAGAGAGAATGGGGAGAGGGAGAGAGAGAACGTGGGGAAGAAGGGAGAGATCAGCGGGAGGGACAGGGAGATCTGGAGGAGTGAGAAAGAGAACGGGAGGAGTGAGAGAGAGAACCGGGGAGAGAGAGAGAGAAGAGGGGAGGGAGAGAGTGAACGGGGGGAGGGAGAGAGTGAACGGGGGGAGGGAGAGAGTACGGGGGGAGGGAGTGAGAGAGAGAGAACGGGGGAGGGAGAGAGACAGAGAATGGGGGAGGAAGAGAGAGAGAGAACGGGGGAGAGAGAGAGAGAACGGGGAGGGAGAGAGAGAGAGAACGGGGGAGGGAGAGAGAGAGTGAACGGGGGAGGGAGAGAGCGAGAGAACGGGGAGAGAGAGAGAACGGGGGAGGGAGAGAGAGAGAGAGAACGGGGGAGGGAGAGAGAGAGAACGGGGGAGGGAGAGAGAGAGAGAACGGGGGGAGGGAGAGAGAGAGAGAACGGGGGAGGGAGAGAGAGAGAGAACGGGGAGGGAGAGAGAGAGAGAACGGGGGGGAGGGAGGGAGAACGGGGAGGGAGGGAGAACGGGGGAGGGAGGGAGAACGGGGGAGGGAGAGAGAACGGGGGAGGGAGAGAGAACGGGGGCGGGAGAGAGAACGGGGGAGGGAGAGTGAACGAGGGAGGGAGAGAGAGAACGGGGGGGTGAGGGAGAGAGAATGGGGAGAGGGATAGAGAGAAGGTGGGAGTGAGAGATTTTGGGGAGAGGGAGAGAGAGAACGTGGGGTAGAAGCGAGAGATCAGGGGGAGTAGCGAGAGATCTGGAGGAGTGAGAAAGAGAATGGAGGAGTGAGAGAGAAGAGGGGAGGGAGAGAGTGAACGGGGGAGGGAGAGAGTGAATGGGGGAGGGAGAGAGAACGGGGAGGGAGTGAGAACGAGGGAGGGAGAGATAGAGAGAACGGGGGAGGGAGAGAGAGAGAGAGAACCGGGAGGGAGAGAGAGAGAGAACGGGGGAGGGAGAGAGAGAGAGAGAACGGGGGAGGGAGAGAGAGAGAGAGAGAGAGAGAGAGAGAACGGGGAGGAGAGAGAACGGGGGAGGGAGAGAGAACGGGGGAGGGAGAGAGAACGGGGGAGGGAGAGACAGAATGTGGGGAAGGGAGAGACAGAATGGGGGGAAGGGAGGGAGAGAATGGGGAGAGGGATAGAGAGAAGGTGGGAGGGGAAGAGAATGGGGAGAGGGAGAGAGAGAACGGGGGTTAGGGAGAGAGAGAACGGAGGAGGGAGAAAGAGAATGGGTGAGAGGGAGAGAGAGAACGGGGGGGAGAGAGAGAGAGAACGGGGGGAGAGAGAGGGAGAACAGCGGGAGGGAGAGAGCGAATGGGGGGAGGGAGAGAGAGAACGGGGGGAGGGAGAGAGAGAACGGGGGGGAGGGAGAGAGAGAACGGGCAGGAGGGAGAGAGAGAACGGGGGGAGGGAGAGAGAGAACGGGGGAGGGAGACAGAATGTTGTGAGGGTGAGAACGTAGGGAGAAAGAGGGGGAGAGAGAGCAGGGGGGAAAGAATGGGGAGAAAGAGAGGGAGAAAGAGAATGGGAGGAGAAATAGAGAGAGTGAACAGGAGAGAAAGAGGGAGAGAGGGAATAGCGAGACAGTGAGAAAACAGGGAGAAAGAGGGAGAACGGGGGGAAGGAGAGAGAGAACGGGAGAAGGAAAGAGAGAATGGTGGAAGGAGAGAGAGAACGGGGGTTAGGGAGAAAGAGAATGGAGGTGAGGGAGAGAAAGTACGGGGGGGGAGGGAGAGAGAGAACGCGTGAAAGGGAGAGAGAGAAGGTGGGAGGGAAGAGAATGGAGAGAGGGAGAGAGACAACGTGGGGAAGGACGGAGAGAACAGGGGGAGTAGAGCGAGAACTGGAGGAGTGAGAAAGAGAACGGGATGAGTGAGAAAGAGAACGGGGGAATGAGAAAGAGAACGGGGGGAGTGAGAAAGAGAACGGGGGGAGTGAGAAAGAGAACGGGGGGAGTGAGAAAGAGAACGGGGGGAGTGAGAAAGAGAACGGGGGGAGTGAGAAAGAGAACGGGGGGAGTGAGAAAGAGAACGGGGGAGTGAGAAAGAGAATGGGGGGAGGGAGGAGAGATAATGTGGGAAAAAAGAGAGGGGGAAATAGAGGGAGAGAGAGAACGGGGAGGGAGAGAGAACGGGGGAGGGAGAGAGAACGGGGGAGGGAGAGAGAACGGGGGAGGGAGAGAGAACGGGGGAGGGAGAGAGAACGGGGGAGGGGGAGAGAGAACGGGGGAGGGAGAGAGAACGGGGGAGGGAGAGAGAACGGGGGAGGGAGAGAGAACGGGGGAGGGAGAGAGAACGGGGGAGGGAGAGAGAACGGGGGAGGGAGAGAGAACGGGGGAGGGAGAGAGAACGGGGGAGGGAGAGAGAACGGGGGAGGGAGAGAGAACGGGGGAGGGAGAGAGAACGGGGGAGGGAAAGAGAACGGGGGAGGAAGAGTAAACGGAGAGGAGAGAGAACGGGGGAGGGAGAGAGAACGGGGGAGGGAGAGAGAACGGGGGAGGGAGAGAGAACGGGAGAGGGAGAGAGAACGGGGAGAAAGAGAGAACGGGGGAGGGAGAGAGAAGGGGGGAGGGAGAGAGGGGGGAGGGAGAGAGAACGGGGAGGGAGAGAGAACGGGGGAGGGAGAGAGAACGGGGGAGGGAGAGAGAACGGGGAGGGAGAGAGAACGGGGAGGGAGAGAGAAAACGGGGGAGGGAGAGAGAAAACGGGGGTTAGGGAGAAAGAGAACGGGGGAGGGAGAGAGAGAACGGGAGAGGGAGAGAGAGAACGGGGGAGGGAGAGAGAGAACGGGGGAGGGAGAGAGAGAACGTGGGGAAGAAGGGAGAGATCAGGGGGAGTAGAAAGAGATCTGGAGGAGTGAGAAAGAGAACGGGAGGAGTGAGAGAGAGAACAGGGGGAGAGAGAGAGAGAAGAGGGGAGGGAGAGAGTGAACGGGGGAGGGAGAGAGAGAACGGGGGAGGGACAGAGAACGGGGGAGGGAGAGAGAGAACGGGGGAGGGAGAGAGAGAACGGGCGAGGGAGAGAGAGAACGGGGGGAGAGAGAGAGAGAGAGAATGGGGAGAGGGATAGAGAGAAGGTGGGAGGGAGAGAGAATGGGGAGAGGGAGAGAGAGAACGTGGGAAAGAAGGGAGAGATCAGGGGGAGTAGAGAGAGATCTGGAGGAGTGAGAAAGAGAACGGGAGGAGTGAGAGAGAGAACAGGGGGAGAGAGAGAGAGAAGAGGGGAGGGAGAGAGTGAACGGGGGAGGGAGAGAGAGAACGGGGGAGGGAGTGAGAACGGGGGAGGGAGAGATAGAGAGAACGGGGAAGGGAGAGAGAGAGAGAATGGGGAGCGAGAGAGAGAGAGAACGGGGGAGGGAAGAGAGAGAGAGAGAACGGGGAGGGAGAGAGAACGGGGGAGGGAGGAGAGAACGGGGGAGGGAGAGAGAACGGGGGAGGGAGAGAGAACGGGGGAGGGAGAGAGAACGGGGGAGGGAGAGAGAACGGGGGAGGGAGAGAGAACGGGGGAGGGAGAGAGAACGGGGGAGGGAGAGAGAACGGGGGAGGGAGAGAGAACGGGGGAGGGAGAGAGAACGGGGGAGGGAGAGAGAACGGGGGAGGGAGAGAGAACGGGGGAGGGAGAGAGAACGGGGGAGGGAGAGAGAACGGGGAGGGAGAGAGAACGGGGGAGGGAGAGAGAACGGGGGAGGGAGAGAGAACGGGGGAGGGAGAGAGAACGGGGGAGGGAGAGAGAACGGGGGAGGGAGAGACAGAATGGGGGGAAGGGAGCGAGAGAATGGGGAGAGGGATAGAGAGAAGGATGGGAGGGGAAGAGAATGTGGAGAGGGAGAGAGAGAACGGGGGTTAGGGAGAGAGAGAACGGAGGAGGGAGAAAGAGAATGGGTGAGAGGGAGAGAGAGAACCGGGGGGGAGAGAGAGAGCGAACGGGGGTGAGGGAGAGAACGTAGGGAGAAAGAGAGGGAGAGAGAGCAGGGGGGAGAGAATGGGGGAGGAAAGAGAGTGAGAAAAGAGAATGGGGGAGAAAGAGAGAGAGAGAACGGGAGAGAAAGAGGGAGAGAGAGAATGATGAGAAAGACAGAAAACAGGCAGGAAGAGGGAGAGCTGGGGGAGGGAGAGAGAGAACGGGGGGAGGGTGAGAGGAACGGGGGGAGGGAGAGAGAACGGGGAGAGGGAGAGAGAGAACGGGGGGAGGGAGAGAGAGAAAGGGGAGAGGGAGAGAGAGAAAGGGGAGAGGGAGAGAGAGAAAGGGGAGAGGGAGAGAGAGTACGGGGAGAGGGAGCGAGAGAACTGGGGGAGGGAGAGGGAGAATGGGGGGAGGGAGAGAGAGAACAGGGGGGAGTGAAGAGTGAGAGGCAGAATGCAGGAGAGAGAGAGAACAGAGAGGGAGAAAGAGACAAGGAGAAATAGAATAAACGGTCGGTGGGGTGGAGGGCGGGTGGAGAGAGAGAGGGAGAGGGCAGGCCGGATGGAGGGAGATCAGATGGAGCAAGGGAGAGTGAAGGTGTTTGAGAGTGCCAGAGAGAGGGAGTGTGAGAGGACAGTGGGAGCAGGGAAGAGAAAGGGAGGGAGCAGTGAAGAGAAAGGGAGGGAGGGGGAGAGGGGTGAGAACAGAGAGAGGGAGAGGGAGGAAGAAGAAAGGGAGAACATGAGAGGAGAGAGGGAACAGAGAAAGGTGGAGGAAGAGAGAGAGATGTAGAGAGAGAGAGAGGAAAGGGAAAGAGAGAAAACAGGCAGAGGGAGAGAGAACAAATAGCGTGGGAGAGGGAGGAGAGAGAGAAACAGAGAGGGAGAGAGATAGAAGATAGAGAGAGACCATCGAGACAGGGCAGAGGAAGGAGAAAGAGGGGGAGGGAGGGAAAGAAAGAACAGGCAAGAGGAACTAGTAGAGAGGGAGAAGAGAGGGAGAAGGATGGAGGGAGAGAGAGAGAACTGAGTTAGGAAGAGCAAGAACAGTGAGATGGGGGTAGAAAGAGAACGGAGAAAGTGAGAACAGAGGGAGAGGGCAGGAGAGAGAGAATGGAGAGCGAGAACAGAGAGAGGGAGAGAGAAGGAGCACAGAGAGATGGAGGAGAGAGGGAGAGATGAAGGAGTGAGACAGAGGGAAAAGGGGAGAGGGATGGTGTGAGTGAGAACAGAGAGCGGGAGATGGAGAAAGGGAGAGAGAATAGAACAAGAGAGAGAGAGAACAAAGAGGGAGGTAGGGAGGGACGGAGAGAGACAGAGAGAGCAGAGTGAGGGAGAAGGAGCAAAAGGGAATAGGAGATAGAGAAAGGGAGAGGGAAGGAGAGAGAGAGAGAACAGGGAGAGGAGGGGGAGAGAGAGTGGACATAGAGGAAGTGCGAGTGAGAACAAAGGGAGGGACGGAGAGAGAGAACAAAGGGACGGAGAGAGAGAACAAAGGGACGAATACTAGAGAAGGTGGGAGAGGAAGGAGGGAGAGAAAAGAGAAAGGGAGAAGGAGAGGATTTAGAAGGAGGGAGAGATCGGAGAGAAGAGAGATGGAGAGAAAAATAAGAAACGGAGAGTGAAGGAGAGAGGGAACAGAGAGGTAGCAGAAAGAAAGGAGAGGGAGGGAGGGAGAGAGAGAACGGGGGTGAGAGAGGGAACATAGGGAGAAAGAGAGGGAGAGAGAGCAGGGGGGAGAGAATGGTGGACAAAGAGAGGGAGAAAGAGAATGGGAGGAGAAATAGAGAGAGTGAACAGCAGAGAAAGAGGGAGAGAGGGAATAGCGAGAAAGACAGAAAACAGGGAGAAAGAGGGAGAACGGGGGGAAGGAGAGAGAGAATGGTGGAGGGAGAGAGAGAACGGAGGAGGGGGAAAGAGAATGGGTGAGAGGGAGAGAGAGAATGGGTGAGAGGGAGAGAGAGAACGGTGGTGAGGGAGAGAGAGAACGTGGGGGAGGGAGGAGAGAGAACGTGGGGGCAGGGAGAGAGAGAACGGGGGAGGGAGAGAGAGAACGGGTGGGAGGGGAGAGAGAGAACGGGGGGGAGGGAGAGAGAGAACGGGGGGGAGGGAGAGAGAGAACGGGGGGGAGGGAGAGAGAGAACGGGGGAGAGGGAGACAGAGAACGGGGGGGGAGGGAGACAGAGAACGGGGGGGAGGGAGACAGAGAACGGGGGGGAGGGAGACAGAGAACGGGAGGAGGGAGAGAGAGAACGGGGGGAGGGAGAGAGAGAACAGGGGGAGGGAGAGAGAGAACGGGGGGGAGGGTGAGAGAGAACGGGGGGAGGGTGAGAGAGAACGGGGGGAGGGAGAGAGAGAACGGGGGAGGGAGAGAGAGAACGGGGGGAGGGAGAGAGAGAACGGGGGGAGGGAGAGAGAGAACGGGGGGAGGGAGAAAGAGAACGGGGGGAGGGAGAGAGAGAACGGGGGGAGGGAGAAAGAGAATGGAGGAGAGAGAGAGAACGGGGGGAGGGAGAGAGCGAACGGGGGGGAGGGAGAGAGAGAACGGGAGGGGAGGGAGAGAGAGAACGGGGGGAGGGAGAGAACGAACGGGGGAGGGAGAGAACGAACGGGGGAGGGAGAGAGAGAGAACGGGGGAGGGAGAGAGAGAGAACAGGGGAGGGAGGGAGAGAGAACGGGGGAGGGAGGGAGAGAGAACGGGGGAGGGAGGGAGAGAGAACGGGGGAGGGAGAGAGAGAACGGGGGAGGGAGAGAGAGAACGGGGAGGGAGAGAGAGAACGGGGAGGGAGAAAGAGAACGGGGGAGGGAGAGCGAGAACGGGGGAGTGAGAGAGAGAACGGGGGGAAGGGAGAGAGGACGGGGGGAGGGAGATGGAGGAGGAATAATAGAGAGAGAGAAATCAAAGGGAGGAAATAGGAGAGGTTGGACAGAAAGAGTGAGAGGCAGAATGCAGGAGAGAGAGAGAGAACAGAGAGGGAGAAAGAGACAAGGAGAAATAGAATAGAGTAAACGGGGGGAGAGAGCGAGAGAGAGAGGGAGAGGGCAGGAGGGATGGAGAGAGAACAGAGGGAGCAAGGGAGAGAAAGGGAGGGAGGGGAAAGAGAAAGGGAGGGAGAGGGAGAGGGGGGAGAACAGAGAGAGGAAGAGGGAGGAAGAAGAAAGGGAGAACATGAGAGGAGAGAGAACAGAGAAAGATGGAGGGAGCGAGAGATGGAGAGAGAGAGAGAGGAAAAGGGAAGGAGAGAAAACAGGCAGAGGCAGAGAGAACACAGAGCGCGGGAGAGGGAGGAGAGAGAGAACCAGGTGAGGGAGAGAGATAGAAGATAGAGAGAGAATGGTGGAGGGAGAGAGAGAACGGGGG
>JANJGN010003895.1:0-39097 GCA_026770705.1 Isurus oxyrinchus | reverse complement strand
AGAGGGGGAGACAGGCAGTGAGAGAGGGGGGAGACAGGCAGTGAGAGATGGGGGAGACAGGCAGAGAGAGAGCGGGGGACACAGTCAGAGATAGAGGGTGGAGACAGATAGAGAGAGAGGGGGGAGACAGACACAGAGAGAAAGGGGGGAGACAGGCAGAGAGAGAAAGGGGGAGACAGGCAGAGAGAGAGGGGGGAGACTGGCTGAGAGAGAGATTGGAGAGACAGGCAGGGGGGAGACAGGCAGAGAGGGGGGTAGACAGGCAGTGAGAGAAGGGGGGGAGAAAGGCATTGAGAGAGGTGGGGAGACAGGCAGAGAGAGAGCTGTGAGACAGGCAGAGAGAGAGCGGTGAGACAGGCAGAGAGAGAGGCGTGAGACAGGCAGGGAGAGAGAGGGGGAGACTAGGCGTGAGAGAGGGAGGGGAGACAGTCATCAGGGAGGGGGGAAACAGAAAGAGATGGGGGGGGAGACTGGCAGAGAGAGGGGGGAGACAGGCAGAGAGAGAGGGGGGAGACAGGCAGATAGAGAGGGGGAGACAGGCAGAAAGAGAGGGGGGAGACATACAGATAGAGAGGGGGGAGATAGGCAGAGAGTGAGAGAGGGGAGACAAGCAGAGAGAGAGGGGGGAGACTGGCAGAGAGTGAGGGGGGAGACTGGCAGAGAGAGAGGGGGGGAGTCAGGCAGAGAGGTGGGGAGACAGGCAGAGAGGTGGGGAGACAGTCAGTGAGGGAGGGGGGGAGAAAGGCAGTGAGAGAGGGGGGGAGAAATGCCGTGAGAGATGGGGGAGAAAGGAAGGGGGAGAAAGGCAGTGAGAGAAGGGGGGAGACAGGCAGAGAGAGAGCTGTGTGACAGGCAGAGAGAGAGAGCGGTTAGACAGGCAGAAAGAGAGCGGTGAGACAGGCAGAGGGAGATGGGGGAGACAGGCAGAGAGAATGGGGGGAGACAGGCAGGGAGAGAGAGGGAGGGGAGACAGTCAGTGAGAGGGGGGGGAGACAGATAGAGAGAGGGGGGGAGACAGGCAGAGAGAGAGGGGGAGACAGGCAGAGAGAGAGGTGGGAGACAGGCAGAGAAAGGGGGAGACAGGCAGTGAGAGTGGGGGGAGACAGGCAGTGAGAGAGGGGGGAGACAGGCAGAGAGAGATGCGGGAGACAGGCAGAGAGAGATGCGGGAGACAGGCAGAGATGGAGAGGGAGACAGAAAGAGAGAGAAGGGGGAGACAGACATAGAGAGAGGGGGGGACACAGACAGAGAGAGAGGTGGGAAACAGGCAGAGAGAGTGGGCGGAGACAGGCAGAGCAGGGGGGAGACAAGCAGAGATATGGGGAGACAGTCAGTGAGGGAGGGGGGGGAGAAAGGCAGTGAGAGAGGGGGGAGAAAGGCAGTGAGAGAGGGGGGAGACAGGCAGAGAGTGAGCTGTGTGACAGGCAGAGAGAGAGCGGTGAGACACGCAGAAAAAGTGCGGTGAGACAGGCAGAGGGAGATGGGGGAGAGAGGCAGAGAGAGAGGGCGAGACAGGCAGAGGGAGGGGGGGAGACAGGCAGAGGTGGGGGAGAAAGGCAGAGAGGGAGGGAGAAATGCAGCGTGAGTTGGGGGAGAAAGGCAGTGAGAGACGGGGGGAAAAGGCAGTGAAAGAATGGGGGAGAAAGTCAGTGAGAGAGGGGGGAGAAAGGCTGTGAGAGGGGAGGGTGACTGGCAATGAGACAGGGGGAGACAGGCAGTGAGACAGGGGGAGACAGGCAGTGAGAGAGGGGGAGATAGGCAGTGATAGAGGGGGGAGACAGGCAGTGAGATAGGGGGGAGACAGGCAGTGAGAGAGGGAGAGACAGGCAGTGAGAGAGGGGGGAGACAGGCAGTGAGAGAGCGGGGAGACAGGCAGTGTGAGATGGGGGAGACAGGCAGAGAGAGCGGGGGACACATTCAGAGAGAGAGGGGGGAGACAGATAGAGAGAGGGGGGAGACAGGCAGAGAGAGAGGGGGAGACAGGCAGAGAGAGAGGGGGGAGACAGGCAGAGAGAGAGATTGGAGAGACAGGCAGGGGGGAGACAGGCAGAGAGGTGGGTAGACAGGCAGTGAGAGAAGGGGGGAGAAAGGCAATGAGAGAGGTGGGTAGACAGGCAGAGAGAGAGCTGTGAGACAGGCAGAGAGAGAGCTGTGAGACAGGCAGAGAGAGAGCTGTGAGACAGGCAGAGAGCGAGGGGTGAGACAGGCAGAGAGAGAGGGGTGAGACAGGCAGAGAGAGAGGGGTGAGACAGGCAGGGAAAGAGAGGGGGGAGACTAGGCGTGAGAGAGGGAGGGGAGACAGTCATCAGGGAGGGGGGAAAAAGACAGAGACGGGGGGGGGGGGGGGAGACTGGCAGAGAGAGAGGGGGGAGACTGGCAGAGAGAGAGGGGGGAGACAGGCAGATAGAGAGGGGCGAGACAGGCAGATAGAGAGGGGGAGACAGGCAGATAGAGAGGGGGGAGACAGGCAGAAAGAGAGGGGGGAGACAGGCAGATAGAGAAGGGGGAGACTGGCAGAGAGTGAGTGAGGGGAGACAAGCAGAGAGAGAGGGGTGAGAAAGGCAGAGAAAGAGGGCGAGACAGGCAGGGGGGGGTGCTGGATACAACCTGAGGGGGGAGACAGGCTGAGGGGGGGTGGGGGGAGACATGCAGTGAGAGAGGGGGGAGACAGGCAGAGAGAGAGCGGGGGAGACGGGCAGAGAGAGAGGGGGGGGAGACAGGCAGAGAGAGAGGGGGGGACAGGCAGAGAGAGAGGGGCGGAGACAGGCAGAGACGTGGGGAGACAGTCAGAGAGGTGGGGAGACAGTCAGTGAGAGAGGTGGGGAGAAAGGCAGTGAGAGAGGGGGTGAGAAATGCCGTGAGAGAGGGGGGAGAAAGGCAGTGAGAGAGGGGGGAGAAAGGCAGTGAGAGAAGGGGGGAGACAGGCAGAGAGAGAGCTGTGTGACAGGCAGAGAGAGAGAGAGCGGTTAGATAGGCAGAAAGAGAGCGGTAAGACAGGCAGAGGGAGATGGGGGAGACAGGCAGAGAGAGTTGGGGGAGACAGGCAGTGAGAGACAGGGGGGAGACAGGCAGAGAGATAGATGGAAGGGAGACAGTCAGTGAGAGGGGGGGAGACAGACAGAGAGAGGGGGGAGACAGGCAGAGAAAGGGGGGGAGACAGGCAGAGAGAGAGAGGGGGGAGACAGGCAGAGAGGGGGGAGAGACAGGCAGAGAGGGACGGGAGAAACAGGCAGAGAGAGAGGGGGAGACAGGCAGAGAGACAGGGAGGTAGACAGGCAGAGAGAGAGAGAGGAGAGACAGGCAGGGGGGTTGAGGCAGGCAGAGAGGGGGGGGGCAGACACGCAGTGAGAGAGGTGGGGAGAAAGGGAGTGAGAGACAGGGGAGACAGCCAGAGAGAGAGAGCGGTGAGATACACAGAGAGGGGAGAGACAGGCAGGGAGAGGGGGAAACTGGCAGAGAGAGGGGGTGAGACAGGCAGAGACAGAGCGGTGAGACAGGCAGAGAGAGAGGGGGTGAGACAGGCAGGGAGAGAGAGGGGGGAGACAAGCACTGAGAGAGAGGGACGGGAGACAGTCAGTGAGAGAGGGTGAAAAGAGGCTGAGCGAGAGGGGGGAGACAAACAGAGAGAGGAGGGAGACAGGCAGAGAGCGAGGGGGGAGACAGGCAGAGAGCGAGGGGGGAGACAGGCAGAGAGCAAGGGGGGAGACAGGCAGAGAGCGAGGGGGGAGACAGGCAGAGAGCGAGGGGGGAGACAGTCAGAGAGCGAGGGGGGAGACAGGCAGAGAGCGAGGGGGGGAGACAGGCAGAGAGCGAGGGGGGAGACAGGCAGAGAGCGAGGGGGGAGACAGGCAGAGAGCGAGGGGGGAGACAGGCAGAGAGCGAGGGGGGAGACAGGCAGAGAGCGAGGGGGGAGACAGGCAGAGAGAGGGGGGGAGACAGTCAGAGCGAGTGGGGAGACAGGCATAGAGAGAGTGGGGAGACAGGAAGACAGAAAGCGGGGAGACAGGAAGACAGAGAGGTGGGGGAGACAGGACACCAGAGAGGGGGGAGAGAGGAAGACAGAGAGGGGGGGAGATAGGAAGACAGATGGGCGAGAGAGGAAGACAGATGGGGGAGAGAGGAAGCCAGAGAGGGGGAGACAGGTAGAGAGAAAGGGGGGGAGACAGGCAGAGAGAGAGGGGAGACAGGCAGAGAGAGTGGGGGAGACAGGCAGAGAGAGAGGGGGGAGACAGGCAGAGAGAGAGGGTGGAGACAGGCAGAGAGAGAGGATGGAAAAGGCAGCGAGAGAGGGCACGACAGGCAGTGAGGGGGGGGGGGCGACAGGCAGTGAGACAGGGGGAGACAGGCAGTGAGACGGGGGGAGACAGGCAGTGAGACAGGGCGGAGACAGGAAGTGAGAGTGGGGGGAGACAGGCAGTGAGAGTGGGGGGAGACAGGCAGTGAGAGAGGTGGGAGACAGGCAGAGAGAGATGCGGGAGACAGGCAGAGAGAGATGCGGGAGACAGGCAGAGAGGGAGAGGGAGACAGAAAGAGAGAAAAGGGGGAGACAGACATAGAGAGTGGGGGGAGACAGGCAGAGCAGGGGGTGACAGGCAGAGATATGGGGAGACAGTCAGTGAGAGAGGGGGGGAGAAAGGCAGTGAGAGAGGGGGGGAGAAAGGCAGTGAGAGAGAGGGGGAGAAAGGCAGTGAGAGAGGGGTGGAGAAAGGCAGTGGGGGGGGGGAGAAAGGCAGTGAGAGAGGGGGGGAGAAAGGCAGAGAGTGAGCTGTGTGACAGGCAGAGAGAGAGCAGTGAGACACGCAGAAAAAGTGCGGTGAGACAGGCAGAGGGAGATGGCGGAGAGAGGCAGAGAGAGAGGGCGAGACAGGCAGAGGGGGGGGGGTGAGACAGGCAGAGTGGGGGGGGGAGAAAGGCAGAGAGGGAGGGAGAAATGCAGTGAGAGAGGGGGGAGACAGGCAGTGAGAGTGGGGGGAGAAAGGCAGTGAGAGAGGGGGGAAAAAGGCAGTGAAAGAATGGGGGAGAAAGTCAGTGAGAGAGGGGGGAGAAAGGCTGTGAGAGAGGGGGGAGAAAGGCTGTGAGAGGGGAGGGCGACTGGCAATGAGACAGGGGGAGACAGGCAGTGAGAGAGGGGGGAGACAGGCAGTGAGAGAGGGGGGAGACAGGCAGTGAGAGAGGGGGAGACAGGCAGTGAGAGAGGGGGGAGACAGGCAGTGAGAGAGGGGGAAGACAGGCAGTGAGAGAGGGGGGAGACAGGCAGTGAGAGATGGGGAGACAGGCAGAGAGAGAGCGGGGGACATAGTCAGAGAGAGAGGGGGGAGACAGATAGAGAGAGAGGGGGGAGACAGACACAGAGAGAAAGGGGGGAGACAGGCAGAGAGAGAGGGGGGAGACAGGCAGAGAGAGAGGGGGGAGACAGGCAGAGAGTGAGATTGGAGAGACAGGCAGGGGGGAGACAGGCAGAGAGGGGGGTAGACAGGCAGTGAGAGAAGAGGGGAGAAAGGTAATGAGAGAGGTGGGGAGACAGGCAGAGAGAGAGCTGTGAGACAGGCAGAGAGAGAGCGGTGAGACAGGCAGAGAGAGAGGGGGGAGACAGGCAGGGAGAGAGAGGGGGGAGACAGGCACTGAGAGAGAGGGACGGGAGACAGTCAGGGAGAGAGGGTGGAAAGAGGCTGAGCGAGAGGGGGGAGAGAAACAGAGAGAGGAGGGAGACAGGCAGAGAGCGAGGGGGGAGACAGGCAGAGAGCGAGGGGGGAGACAGGCAGAGAGCGAGGGGGGAGACAGGCAGAGAGCGAGGGGGAGACAGGCAGAGAGCGAGGGGGGAGACAGTCAGAGAGCAAGGGGGGAGACAGGCAGAGAGCGAGGGGGGAGAAAGGCAGAGAGCGAGGGGGGAGACAGGCAGAGAGCGAGGGGGGAGACAGGCAGAGAGCGAGGGGGGAGACAGGCAGAGAGCGAGGGGGAGAGAGGCAGAGAGCGAGGGGGGAGACAGGCAGAGAGAGAGGGGGGAGACAGTCAGAGCGAGTGGGGAGACAGGCATAGAGAGAGTGGGGAGACAGGAAGACAGAAAGCGGGGAGATAGGAAGACAGAGAGGTGGGGGAGACAGGACACCACAGAGGGGGGAGAGAGGAAGACAGAGAGGGGGGAGATAGGAAGACAGATGGGCGAGAGAGGAAGACAGATGGGGGAGAGAGGAAGCCAGAGAGGGGGAGACAGGTAGAGAGAAAGGGGGGGAGACAGACAGAGAGAGAGGGGAGACAGGCAGAGAGAGTGGGGGAGACAGACAGAGAGAGAGGGGGAGACAGGCAGAGAGAGAGGGTGGAGACAGGCAGAGAGAGAGGATGGAAAAGGCAGCGAGAGAGGGCGCGACAGACAGTGAGGGGGGGGGGGCGACAGGCAGTGAGACGGGGGGAGACAGGCAGTGAGACAGGGGGGAGACAGGCAGTGAGACAGGGCGGAGACAGGAAGTGAGAGTGGGGGGAGACAGGCAGTGAGAGTGGGGGGAGACAGGCAGTGAGAGAGGTGGGAGATAGGCAGAGAGAGATGCGGGAGACAGGCAGAGAGAGATGCGGTAGACAGGCAGAGAGGGAGAGGGAGACAGAAAGAGAGAAAAGGGGGAGACAGACATAGAGAGAAGGGGGTCACAGACAGAGAGAGTGGGGGGAGACAGGCAGAGCAGGGGGTGACAGGCAGAGATATGGGGAGACAGTCAGTGAGAGAGGGGGGGAGAAAGGCAGTGAGAGAGGGGGGGGTGAAAGGCAGTGAGAGAGGGGGGGAGAAAGGCAGTGAGAGAGAGGGGGAGAAAGGCAGTGAGAGAGGGGTGGAGAAAGGCAGTTGGTGGGGGAGAAAGGCAGTGAGAGAGGGGGGGAGACAGGCAGAGAGTGAGCTGTGTGACAGGCAGAGAGAGAGCAGTGAGACACGCAGAAAAAGTGCGGTGAGACAGGCAGAGGGAGATGGCGGAGAGAGGCAGAGAGAGAGGGCGAGACAGGCAGGGGGGGGGGAGACAGGCAGAGGGAGATGGCGGAGAGAGGCAGAGAGAGAGGGCGAGACAGGCAGGGGGGGGGGAGACAGGCAGAGGTGGGGGGAGAAAGGCAGAGAGGGAGGGAGAAATGCAGTGAGAGAGGGGGGAGACAGGCAGTGAGAGTGGGGGGAGAAAGGCAGTGAGAGAGGGGGGAAAAAGGCAGTGAAAGAATGGGGGAGAAAGTCAGTGAGAGAGGGGGGAGAAAGGCTGTGAGAGAGGGGGGAGAAAGGCTGTGAGAGGGGAGGGCAACTGGCAATGAGACAGGGGGAGACAGGCAGTGAGAGAGGGGGGAGACAGGCAGTGAGAGAGGGGGGAGACAGGCAGAGAGAGAGGGGGAGACCGGCAGTGAGAGAGGGGGGAGACAGGCAGTGAGAGAGGGGGGAGACAGGCAGTGAGAGATGGGGAGACAGGCAGAGAGAGAGCGGGGGACACAGTCAGAGAGAGAGGGGGAAGACAGATAGAGAGAGAGGGGGGAGACAGACACAGAGAGAAAGGGGGGAGACAGGCAGAGAGAGAGGGGGAGACAGGCAGAGAGAGAGTGGGGAGACAGGCAGAGAGTGAGATTGGAGAGACAGGCAGGGGGGAGACAGGCAGAGAGGGGGGTAGACAGGCAGTGAGAGAAGGGGGGAGAAAGGCAATGAGAGAGGTGGGGAGACAGGCAGAGAGAGAGCTGTGAGACAGGCAGAGAGAGAGCGGTGAGACCAGGCAGAGAGAGAGGGGTGAGACAGGCAGGGAGAGAGAGGGGGGAGACTAGGCGTGAGAGAGGGAGGGGAGACAGTCATCAGGGAGGAGGGAAACAGAAAGAGAGAGTGGGAGGGAGACTGGCAGAGAGAGAGGGGGGAGACAGGCAGAGAGAGAGGGGGGAGACAGGCAGATAGAGAGGGGGGAGACAGGCAGATAGAGAGGGGGGAGATAGGCAGAGATTGAGAGAGGGGAGACAAGCAGAGAGAGAGGGGGAGACAGGCAGAGAGAGAGGGGGCGACAGGCAGAGAGAGAGAGGGGGAGATAGGCAGAGAGACACGGGAAGACAGGCAGAGAGAGAGGGGTGAGAAAGGCAGAGAAAGAGGGCAAGACAGGCGACGGGGGGGGGGGGGCTGGATACAAGCAGAGGGGGGAGACAGGCTGAGGAGGGGGAGACATGCAGTGAGAGAGGGGGCAGACAGGCAGAGAGAGAGCGGGGGAGATAGGCAGAGAGAGAGGGGGAGACAGGCAGAGAGAGGGGGGAGACAGGCAGAGAGAGGGAGGGAGACAGGCAGAGAGAGAGGGGGAGACAGGCAGAGAGGTGGGGAGACAGGCAGACAGATGGGGTGACAGTCAGTGAGAGAGGGGGGTAGAAAGGCAGTGAGAGAGGGGGGAGAAAGGCAGTGAGATAAGGGGGGAGACAGGCAGAGAGAGAGCTGTGTGACAGGCAGAGAGAGAGAGCGGTTAGACAGGCAGAAAGAGAGCGGTGAGACAGGCAGAGGGAGATGGGGGAGACAGGCAGAGAGAGTGGGGGGAGACAGGCAGGGAGAGAGAGGGGGGAGACAGGCAGAGTGAGAGAGGGAGGGAAGACCGTCAGTGAGAGGGGGGAGACAGACAGAGAGAGAGACGGGGGAGACAGGCAGAGAAAGAGGGGGAGACAGGCAGAGAGAGAGGGGGGAGACAGGCAGAGAGAGAGGGGGGAGACAGGCAGAGGGGGGGAGACAGGCAGAGAGGGGGGGAGACAGGAAGTGAGAGAGGGGGGAGAAAGGCGGTGAGAGAGTGGGGAGCAAGACAGTGAGAGAGCGGGGGAGAAAGGCAGTGAGAGAGGAGGGAGACAGGCATTGACTGGGGGGGGTGAGACAGGCAGTGAGGGGGGGTGTCAGGCCGTGAGACAGGGAGGAGACAGGCAGTGTAGAGGGTGGAGACAGGCAGTGAGAGAGGGTGGAGACAGGCAGTGAGAGTGGGTGGAGACAGGTAGAGAGAGAGGGGCGAGACAGGCAGAGGGACAGGGGAAGACAGGCAGAGGGGGAGGGGGTGAGAAAGGCAGCGAAAGAAGGCAAGACAGGCGGGGGGGGGGGCTGGATACAAGCAGAGGGGGCGACAGGCTGAGGAGGGGGAGACATGCAGTGAGAGAGGGGGGGAGACAGGCAGAGAGAGAGCGGGGGAGACCGGCAGAGAGAGAGGGGGGGAGACAGGCAGAGAGAGAGGGGGAGACAGGCAGAGAGAGGGAGGCAGACAGGCAGAGAGAGGGGGGGAGACAGGCAGAGAGGTGGGGAGACAGGCAGACAGGTGGGGAGACAGTCAGTGAGAGAGGGGGGAGAAAGGCAGTGAGGAGAGGGGGGAGAAAGGCAGTGAGATAAGGGGGGAGACAGGCAGAGAGGTGGGGAGACAGGCAGACAGGTGGGGAGACAGTCAGTGAGAGAGGGGGGAGAAAGGCAGTGAGAGAGGGGGGAGAAAGGCAGTGAGATAAGGGGGGAGACAGGCAGAGAGAGAGCTGTGTGACAGGCAGAAAGAGAGCGGTGAGCCAGGCAGAGGGAGATGGGGGAGACAGGCAGAGAGAGTGGGGGGAGACAGGCAGGGAGAGAGAGGGGGGGGAGAACGTCAGTGAGAGGAGGGAGACAGACAGAGAGAGACGGGGGAGACAGGCAGAGAAAGAGGGGGAGACAGGCAGAGAGAGAGGGGGGAGACAGGCAGAGAGAGAGGGGGGAGACAGGCAGAGGGGGGGGAGACAGGCAGAGAGGGGGCGAGACAGGAAGTGAGAGAGGGGGGAGAAAGGTGGTGAGAGAGTGGGGAGAAAGACAGTGAGAGAGCGGGGGAGAAAGGCAGTGAGAGAGGAATGAGACAGGCATTGACTGGGGGGGTGAGACAGGCAGTGAGGGGGGGGGTGTCAGGCAGTGAGATGGGGGGAGACAGGCAGTGAGAGAGGGTGGAGACAGGCAGTGAGAGTGGGTGGAGACAGGTAGAGAGAGGGGGCGAGACAGGCAGAGAGAGAGGGGTGAGAAAGGCAGAGAGAGAGGGGAGACAGGCAGAGAGAGAGGGGGGAGACAGGCAGAGAGAGAGGGGCGAGACAGGCAGAGAGAGAGGGGGAGACAGGCAGAGAGAGAGGGGGAGACAGGCAGAGAGAGAGGGGGGAGACAGGCAGAGAGAGGGGGGAGTAAGGCAGAGAAAGAGGGCGAGACAGGCGGTGGGGGGAGAGACAGGCAGAGGGGGGGAGAAAGGCAGAGAGGAGGTGGGGGGAGACATGCAGTGAGAGTGGGGGGAGAAAGGCAGTGAGAGAGGGGGGGGAAAGGCAGTGAGAGATTGAGAGAGGGGGGAGACAGGCAGTGAGAGAGTGGGGGAGAAAATCAGTGAGAGAGGCGGGAGAAAGGCTTTGAGAGAGGGGGGAGACAGGCAGTGAGGTGGGGGGTTGACTGGCAATGAGACAGGGGGGGAGACAGGCAATGAGAGAGGGGGAAACAGGCAGTGAGAGAGTGGGAAGACAGGCAGTGAGGGGGGGGAGACAGTCAGTGAGAGAGTGGGGAGACAGGCAGTGAGAGAGGGGGGAGACAGGCAGTGAGAGAGGGGGGAGACAGGAGTGAGAGAGGGGGGAGACAGGCAGTGAGAGAGGTGGGGAGACAGGCAGTGAGAGAGGGGGGAGACAGCAAGTGAGAGAGGAGGGAGACAGGCAGTGAGAGAAGGGGGGAGACAGGCAGAGAGATGGGGGGAGACAGATAGAGAGAGGGGGTAGACAGGCAGAGAGAGAGAGGGGGGAGCCAGGCAGAGAGAGACGGTGAGACAGGCAGAGAGAGAGGCGGGAGACAGGCAGAGAGAGAGGGCGAGACCGGCAGAGAGCGAGGGGAGAGACTGGCAGAGAGTGAGGGGGGAAACTGGCAGAGAGTGATGGGGGAGACAGGCAGAGAGCGAGGGGGGTGACAGGCAGAGAGCGAGGGGGGAGACAGGCAGAGAGAGAGGGGAGAGACAGGCAGAGAGAGAGGGGAGAGACAGGCAGAGAGAGAGGGGGGAGACAGTCAGAGCGAGTGGGGAGACATGCATAGAGAGAGTGGGGAGACAGGAAGACAGAAAGCGGGGAGACAGGAAGACAGAGAGGTGGGGGAGACAGGACACCAGAGAGGGGGGAGAGAGGAAGACAGAGAGGGGGGAGAGAGGAAGACAGATGGGCGAGAGAGGAAGACAGATGGGGGAGAGAGGAAGACAGAGAGGGGGAGACAGGTAGAGAGCAAGGAGGGGGGGAGACAGGCAGAGAGAGAAGGGAGACAGGCAGAGAGAGTGGGGGAGACAGGCAGAGAGAGAGGGTGGAGAGAGGCAGAGAGAGAGGATGGAAAAGGCAGCGAGAGAGGATGTGACAGACAGTGAAGGGGGAGGCGACAGGCCGTGAGACAGGGGGAGACAGGCAGTGAGACAGGGGGGAGACAGGCAGTGAGGCAGAGGGGAGACAGGCAGTGAGAGTGGGGGGAGACAGGCAGTGAGAGAGGGGGGAGACAGGCAGAGAGAGATGCGGGAGACAGGCAGAGAGAGATGCAGGAGACAGGCAGAGAGGGAGAGGGAGACAGAAAGAGAGAGAGGGGGGACACAGACAGAGAGAGTGGGGGGAGACAGGCAGAGCAGGGGGAGATAGGCAGAGATATGGGGAGACAGTCGGTGAGAGAGGGGGGGGAGAAAGGCAGTGAGAGAGGGGGGGGAGAAAGGCAGTGAGAGAGGGGGGGAGAAAGGCAGTGAGAGGGGGTGGAGAAAGGCAGTGGGGGGGGGGGAGAAAGGCAGTGAGAGAGGGGGGGAGACAGGCAGAGAGTGAGCTGTGTGACAGGCAGAGAGAGAGCGGTGAGACACGCAGAAAAAGTGCGGTGAGACAGGCAGAGGGAGATGGGGGAGAGAGGCAGAGAGAGAGGGCGAGACAGGCGGGGGAGGGGGGGGGGGAGACAGGCAGAGGTGGGGGGAGAAAGGCAGAGAGGGAAGGAGAAATGCAGTGAGAGAGGGGGGTGACAGGCAGTGAGAGTGGGGGGAGAAAGGCAGTGAGAGAGGGGGGGAAAAGGCAGTGAAAGAATGGGGGAGAAAGTCAGTGAGAGAGGGGGGAGAAAGGCTGTGAGAGAGGGGGGAGAAAGGCTGTGAGAGGGGAGGGCGACTGGCAATGAGACAGGGGGAGACAGGCAGTGAGAGAGGGGGAGACAGGCAGTGAGAGAGGGGGGAGACAGGCAGTGAGAGAGGGGGGAGACAGGCAGTGAGAGAGGGGGTAGACAGGCAGTGAGAGAGGGGGGAGACAGGCAGTGAGAGAGGGGGGAGACAGGCAGTGAGAGAGGGGGGAGACAGGCAGTGAGAGATGGGGGAGACAGGCAGAGAGAGCGGGGGACACAGTCAGAGAGAGAGGGTGGAGACAGATAGAGAGAGAGGGGGGAGACAGACAGAGAGAGAAAGGGGCGAGACAGGCAGAGAGAGAGGGGGAGACAGGCAGAGAGAGAGGGGGGAGACAGGCTGAGAGAGAGATTGGAGAGACAGGCAGGGGGGAGACAGGCAGAGAGGGGGGTAGATAGGCAGTGAGAGAAGGGGGGAGAAAGGCATTGAGAGAGGTGGGGAGACAGGCAGAGAGAGAGAGGGGGGAGACAGGCAGAGAGAGAGGGTGAGACAGGCAGAGAGAGAGGCGGGAGACAGGCAGAGAGAGAGGGCGAGACTGGCAGAGAGCGAGGGGGAGACTGGCGGAGAGCGAGGGGGGAGACAGGCAGAGAGTGAGGGGGGAGACAGGCAGAAAGTGAGGGGGGAGACAGGCAGAGAGAGAGAGGGGTGAGACAGGAAGAGAGAGAGTGGGAGAAAGGCAGAGAGGGGGGGGGGAGACAGGCAGAGAGAGAGGGGGTAGACAGGCAGAGAGAGAGGGGGGAGACAGGCAGTGAGAGAGGGGGGAGACAGGCAGTGAGAGAGGGGGGAGACATGAGAGAGGGGGGAGACAGGCAGTGAGAGAGGGGGGAGACAGGCAGTGAGAGAGGGGGGAGACAGGCAGTGAGAGATGGGGGAGACAGGCAGAGAGAGCGGGGGACACAGTCAGAGAGAGAGGGTGGAGACAGATAGAGAGAGAGGGGGGAGACAGACAGAGAGAGAAAGGGGCGAGACAGGCAGAGAGAGAGGGGGAGACAGGCAGAGAGAGAGGGGGGAGACAGGCTGAGAGAGAGATTGGAGAGACAGGCAGGGGGGAGACAGGCAGAGAGGGGGGTAGATAGGCAGTGAGAGAAGGGGGGAGAAAGGCTGTGAGAGAGGGGGGAGAAAGGCTGTGAGAGGCAGGGCAACTGGCAATGAGACAGGGGGAGACAGGCAGTGAGAGAGGGGGGAGACAGGCAGTGAGAGAGGGGGGAGACAGGCAGTGAGAGAGGGGGGAGACAGGCAGAGAGAGAGGGGGAGACAGGCAGAGAGAGAGGGGGGGAGACAGGAAGAGAGAGAGTTGGGAGAGACAGGCAGGGGGGAGACAGGCAGAGAGGGGGGGTAGACAGGCAGTGAGAGAAGGGGGGGAGAAAGGCAATGAGAGAGGTGGGGAGACAGGCAGAGAGAGAGCTGTGAGACAGGCAGAGAGAGAGAGCGGTGAGACCAGGCAGAGAGAGAGGGGTGAGACAGGCAGGGAGAGAGAGGGGGGAGACTAGGCGTGAGAGAGGGAGGGGAGTCAGTCATCAGGGAGGGGGGAAACAGAAAGAGAGAGTGGGAGGGAGACTGGCAGAGAGAGAGGGGGGGAGACAGGCAGAGAGAGAGGGGGGGAGACAGGCAGATAGAGAGGGGGGAGACAGGCAGATAGTGAGGGGGGGAGATAGGCAGAGATTGAGAGAGGGGAGACAAGCAGAGAGAGAGGGGGAGACAGGCAGAGAGAGAGGGGGCGACAGGCAGAGAGAGAGAGAGGGGGAGATAGGCAGAGAGACACGGGAAGACAGGCAGAGAGAGAGGGGTGAGAAAGGCAGAGAAAGAGGGCAAGACAGGCGACGGGGGGGGGGGGGGGGAGCTGGATACAAGCAGAGGGGGGAGACAGGCTGAGGAGGGGGAGACATGCAGTGAGAGAGGGGGCAGACAGGCAGAGAGAGAGCGGGGGAGATAGGCAGAGAGCGAGGGGGAGACAGGCAGAGAGAGGGGGTGAGACAGGCAGAGAGAGGGAGGGAGACAGGCAGAGAGAGAGGGGGAGACAGGCAGAGAGGTGGGGAGACAGGCAGACAGATGGGGGTGACAGTCAGTGAGAGAGGGGGGGGAGAAAGGCAGTGAGAGAGGGGGGAGAAAGGCAGTGAGATAAGGGGGGAGACAGGCAGAGAGGGAGCTGTGTGACAGGCAGAGAGAGAGAGCGGTTAGACAGGCAGAAAGAGAGCGGTGAGACAGGCAGAGGGAGATGGGGGAGACAGGCAGAGAGAGTGGGGGGAGACAGGCAGGGAGAGAGAGGGGGGAGACAGGCAGAGTGAGAGAGGGAGGGAAGACCGTCAGTGAGAGGGGGGAGACAGACAGAGAGAGAGACGGGGGAGACAGGCAGAGAAAGAGGGGGAGACAGGCAGAGAGAGAGGGGGGAGACAGGCAGAGAGAGAGGGGGGAGACAGGCAGAGGGGGGGGAGACTGGCAGAGAGCGAGGGGGGTGACAGGCAGAGAGCGAGGGGGAGACAGGCAGAGAGCGAGGGGGGAGACAGGCAGTGAGAGAGGGGGGAGACAGGCAGTGAGAGAGGGGGGAGACAGGCAGTGAGAGAGGGGGGAGACAGGCAGTGAGAGAGGGGGGAGACAGGCAGTGAGAGATGGGGGAGACAGGCAGAGAGAGCGGGGGACACAGTCAGAGAGAGAGGGTGGAGACAGATAGAGAGAGAGGGGGGAGACAGACAGAGAGAGAAAGGGGCGAGACAGGCAGAGAGAGAGGGGGAGACAGGCAGAGAGAGAGGGGGGAGACAGGCTGAGAGAGAGATTGGAGAGACAGGCAGGGGGGAGACAGGCAGAGAGGGGGGTAGATAGGCAGTGAGAGAAGGGGGGAGAAAGGCATTGAGAGAGGTGGGGAGACAGGCAGAGAGAGAGAGGGGGGAGACAGGCAGAGAGAGAGGGTGAGACAGGCAGAGAGAGAGGCGGGAGACAGGCAGAGAGAGAGGGCGAGACTGGCAGAGAGCGAGGGGGAGACTGGCGGAGAGCGAGGGGGGAGACAGGCAGAGAGCGAGGGGGGAGACAGGCAGAAAGTGAGGGGGGAGACAGGCAGAGAGAGAGAGGGGTGAGACAGGAAGAGAGAGAGTGGGAGAAAGGCAGAGAGGGGGGGGGGGGAGACAGGCAGAGAGAGAGGGGGTAGACAGGCAGAGAGAGAGGGGGGAGACAGGCAGTGAGAGAGGGGGGAGACAGGCAGTGAGAGAGGGGGGAGACAGGCAGTGAGAGAGGGGGGAGACAGGCAGTGAGAGAGGGGGGAGACAGGCAGTGAGAGATGGGGGAGACAGGCAGAGAGAGCGGGGGACACAGTCAGAGAGAGAGGGTGGAGACAGATAGAGAGAGAGGGGGGAGACAGACAGAGAGAGAAAGGGGCGAGACAGGCAGAGAGAGAGGGGGAGACAGGCAGAGAGAGAGGGGGGAGACAGGCTGAGAGAGAGATTGGAGAGACAGGCAGGGGGGAGACAGGCAGAGAGGGGGGTAGATAGGCAGTGAGAGAAGGTGGGAGAAAGGCTGTGAGAGAGGGGGGAGAAAGGCTGTGAGAGGCAGGGCAACTGGCAATGAGACAGGGGGAGACAGGCAGTGAGAGAGGGGGGAGACAGGCAGTGAGAGAGGGGGGAGACAGGCAGTGAGAGAGGGGGAGACCGGCAGTGAGAGAGGGGGGAGACAGGCAGTGAGAGAGGGGGGAGACAGGCAGTGAGAGAGGGGGGAGACAGGCAGAGAGAGAGGGGGAGACAGGCAGAGAGAGAGGGGGGGAGACAGGAAGAGAGAGAGTGGGAGAGACAGGCAGGGGGGAGACAGGCAGAGAGGGGGGTAGACAGGCAGTGAGAGAAGGGGGGAGAAAGGCAATGAGAGAGGTGGGGAGACAGGCAGAGAGAGAGCTGTGAGACAGGCAGAGAGAGAGCGGTGAGACCAGGCAGAGAGAGAGGGGTGAGACAGGCAGGGAGAGAGAGGGGGGAGACTAGGCGTGAGAGAGGGAGGGGAGACAGTCATCAGGGAGGGGGGAAACAGAAAGAGAGAGTGGGAGGGAGACTGGCAGAGAGAGAGGGGGGAGACAGGCAGAGAGAGAGGGGGGAGACAGGCAGATAGAGAGGGGGGAGACAGGCAGATAGAGAGGGGGGAGATAGGCAGAGATTGAGAGAGGGGAGACAAGCAGAGAGAGAGGGGGAGACAGGCAGAGAGAGAGGGGGCGACAGGCAGAGAGAGAGAGGGGGAGATAGGCAGAGAGACACGGGAAGACAGGCAGAGAGAGAGGGGTGAGAAAGGCAGAGAAAGAGGGCAAGACAGGCGACGGGGGGGGGGGGGGAGCTGGATACAAGCAGAGGGGGGAGACAGGCTGAGGAGGGGGAGACATGCAGTGAGAGAGGGGGCAGACAGGCAGAGAGAGAGCGGGGGAGATAGGCAGAGAGAGAGGGGGAGACAGGCAGAGAGAGGGGGTGAGACAGGCAGAGAGAGGGAGGGAGACAGGCAGAGAGAGAGGGGGAGACAGGCAGAGAGGTGGGGAGACAGGCAGACAGATGGGGTGACAGTCAGTGAGAGAGGGGGGGAGAAAGGCAGTGAGAGAGGGGGGAGAAAGGCAGTGAGATAAGGGGGGAGACAGGCAGAGAGAGAGCTGTGTGACAGGCAGAGAGAGAGAGCGGTTAGACAGGCAGAAAGAGAGCGGTGAGACAGGCAGAGGGAGATGGGGGAGACAGGCAGAGAGAGTGGGGGGAGACAGGCAGGGAGAGAGAGGGGGGAGACAGGCAGAGTGAGAGAGGGAGGGAAGACCGTCAGTGAGAGGGGGGAGACAGACAGAGAGAGAGACGGGGGAGACAGGCAGAGAAAGAGGGGGAGACAGGCAGAGAGAGAGGGGGGAGACAGGCAGAGAGAGAGGGGGGAGACAGGCAGAGGGGGGGAGACAGGCAGAGAGCGAGGGGGGTGACAGGCAGAGAGCGAGGGGGGAGACAGGCAGAGAGCGAGGGGGGAGACAGGCAGAGAGCGAGGGGGGAGACAGGCAGAGAGCGAGAGGGGGGGAGACAGGAAGAGAGAGAGTGGGAGAAAGGCAGAGAGGGGGGGGGAGACAGGCAGAGAGAGAGAGGGGAGAGACAGGCAGAGAGAGAGGGGAGAGACAGGCAGAGAGAGAGGGGGGAGACAGTCAGAGCGAGTGGGGAGACATGCATTGAGAGAGTGGGGAGACAGGAAGACAGAAAGCGGGGAGACAGGAAGACAGAGAGGTGGGGGAGACAGGACACCAGAGAGGGGGGGAGAGAGGAAGACAGAGAGGGGGGAGAGAGGAAGACAGATGGGCGAGAGAGGAAGACAGATGGGGGAGAGAGGAAGACAGAGAGGGGGAGACAGGTAGAGAGCAAGGGGGGGGGGGGGGGGGACAGGCAGAGAGAGAAGGGAGACAGGCAGAGAGAGTGGGGGAGACAGGCAGAGAGAGAGGGTGGAGACAGGCAGAGAGAGAGGATGGAAAAGGCAGCGAGAGAGGATGTGACAGACAGTGAAGGGGGAGGCGACAGGCCGTGAGGCAGGGGGAGACAGGCAGTGAGACAGGGGGGAGACAGGCAGTGAGGCAGAGGGGAGACAGGCAGTGAGAGTGGGGGGAGACAGGCAGTGAGAGAGGGGGGAGACAGGCAGAGAGAGATGCGGGAGACAGGCAGAGAGAGATGCAGGAGACAGGCAGAGAGGGAGAGGGAGACAGAAAGAGAGAGAAGGGGGAGACAGACATAGAGAGAGGGGGGACACAGACAGAGAGAGTGGGGGGAGACAGGCAGAGCAGGGGGAGACAGGCAGAGATATGGGGAGACAGTCGGTGAGAGAGGGGGGGAGAAAGGCAGTGAGAGAGGGGGGGAGAAAGGCAGTGAGAGAGGGGGGAGAAAGGCAGTGAGAGGGGGTGGAGAAAGGCAGAGAGTGAGCTGTGTGACAGGCAGAGAGAGAGCGGTAGAAAAAGTGCGGTGAGACAGGCAGAGGGAGATGGGGGAGAGAGGCAGAGAGAGAGGGCGAGACAGGCGGGGGAGGGGGGGGGGGAGACAGGCAGAGGTGGGGGGAGAAAGGCAGAGAGGGAAGGAGAAATGCAGTGAGAGAGGGGGGGTGACAGGCAGTGAGAGTGGGGGGAGAAAGGCAGTGAGAGAGGGGGGTAAAAGGCAGTGAAAGAATGGGGAGAAAGTCAGTGAGAGAGGGGGGAGAAAGGCTGTGAGAGAGGGGGGAGAAAGGCTGTGAGAGGGGAGGGCGACTGGCAATGAGACAGGGGGAGACAGGCAGTGAGAGAGGGGGAGACAGGCAGTGAGAGAGGGGGGAGACAGGCAGTGAGAGAGGGGGGAGACAGGCAGTGAGAGAGGGGGGAGACAGGCAGTGAGAGAGGGGGGAGACAGGCAGTGAGAGAGGGGGGAGACAGGCAGTGAGAGAGGGGGGAGACAGGCAGTGAGAGATGGGGGAGACAGGCAGAGAGAGCGGGGGACACAGTCAGAGAGAGAGGGTGGAGACAGATAGAGAGAGAGGGGGGAGACAGACAGAGAGAGAAAGGGGCGAGACAGGCAGAGAGAGAGGGGGGAGACAGGCTGAGAGAGATTGGAGAGACAGGCAGGGGGGAGACAGGCAGAGAGGGGGGTAGATAGGCAGTGAGAGAAGGGGGGAGAAAGGCATTGAGAGAGGTGGGGAGACAGGCAGAGAGAGAGAGGGGGGAGACAGGCAGAGAGAGAGGGTGAGACAGGCAGAGAGAGAGGCGGGAGACAGGCAGAGAGAGAGGGCGAGACCGGCGGAGAGCGAGGGGGGAGACAGGCAGAGAGCGAGGGGGGAGACAGGCAGAAAGTGAGGGGGGAGACAGGAAGAGAGAGAGTGGGAGAAAGGCAGAGAGAGGGGGGGGGGGGGAGACAGGCAGAGAGGGGGGTAGATAGGCAGTGAGAGAAGGGGGGAGAAAGGCTGTGAGAGAGGGGGGAGAAAGGCTGTGAGAGGGGAGGGCAACTGGCAATGAGACAGGGGGAGACAGGCAGTGAGAGAGGGGGGAGACAGGCAGTGAGAGAGGGGGGAGACAGGCAGTGAGAGAGGGGGAGACCGGCAGTGAGAGAGGGGGGAGACAGGCAGTGAGAGAGGGGGGAGACAGGCAGTGAGAGAGGGGGGGAGACAGGCAGAGAGAGAGGGGGAGACAGGCAGAGAGAGAGGGGGGAGACAGGCAGAGAGTGAGATTGGAGAGACAGGCAGGGGGGAGACAGGCAGAGAGGGGGGTAGACAGGCAGTGAGAGAAGGGGGGAGAAAGGCAATGAGAGAGGTGGGGAGACAGGCAGAGAGAGAGCTGTGAGACAGGCAGAGAGAGAGCGGTGAGACCAGGCAGAGAGAGAGGGGTGAGACAGGCAGGGAGAGAGAGGGGGGAGACTAGGCGTGAGAGAGGGAGGGGAGACAGTCATCAGGGAGGGGGGAAACAGAAAGAGAAGGTGGGAGGGAGACTGCAGAGAGAGAGGGGGGAGACAGGCAGAGAGAGAGGGGGGAGACAGGCAGATAGAGAGGGGGGAGACAGGCAGATAGAGAGGGGGGAGACAGGCAGATAGAGAGGGGGGAGATAGGCAGAGATTGAGAGAGGGGAGACAAGCAGATAGAGAGGGGGAGACAGGCAGAGAGAGAGGGGGCGACAGGCAGAGAGAGAGAGGGGGAGATAGGCAGAGAGACACGGGAAGACAGGCAGAGAGAGAGGGGTGAGAAAGGCAGAGAAAGAGGGCAAGACAGGCGACGGGGGGGGGGGAGCTGGATACAAGCAGAGGGGGGAGACAGGCTGAGGAGGGGGAGACATGCAGTGAGAGAGGGGGCAGACAGGCAGAGAGAGAGCGGGGGAGATAGGCAGAGAGAGAGGGGGAGACAGGCAGAGAGAGGGGGGGAGACAGGCAGAGAGAGGGAGGGAGACAGGCAGAGAGAGAGGGGGAGACAGGCAGAGAGGTGGGGAGACAGGCAGACAGATGGGGTGACAGTCAGTGAGAGAGGGGGGGAGAAAGGCAGTGAGAGAGGGGGGAGAAAGGCAGTGAGATAAGGGGGGAGACAGGCAGAGAGAGAGCTGTGTGACAGGCAGAGAGAGAGAGCGGTTAGACAGGCAGAAAGAGAGCGGTGAGACAGGCAGAGGGAGATGGGGGAGACAGGCAGAGAGAGTGGGGGGAGACAGGCAGGGAGAAAGAGGGGGGAGACAGGCAGAGTGAGAGAGGGAGGGAAGACCGTCAGTGAGAGGGGGGAGACAGACAGAGAGAGAGACGGGGGAGACAGGCAGAGAAAGAGGGGGAGACAGGCAGAGAGAGAGGGGGGAGACAGGCAGAGAGAGAGGGGGGAGACAGGCAGAGGGGGGGAGACAGGCAGAGAGGGGGGGAGACAGGAAGTGAGAGAGGGGGGGAGAAAGGCGGTGAGAGAGTGGGGAGCAAGACAGTGAGAGAGCGGGGGAGAAAGGCAGTGAGAGAGGAGGGAGACAGGCATTGACTGGGGGGGTGAGACAGGCAGTGAGGGGGGGTGTCAGGCCGTGAGACAGGGAGGAGACAGGCAGTGTAGAGGGTGGAGACAGGCAGTGAGAGAGGGTGGAGACAGGCAGTGAGAGTGGGTGGAGACAGGTAGAGAGAGAGGGGCGAGACAGGCAGAGAGAGAGGGTGGAGAAAGGCAGAGAGAGAGGGGGAGACAGGCAGAGGGACAGGGGAAGACAGGCAGAGGGGGAGGGGTGAGAAAGGCAGAGAAAGAAGGCAAGACAGGCGGGGGGGGGCTGGATACAAGCAGAGGGGGCGACAGGCTGAGGAGGGGGAGACATGCAGTGAGAGGGGGGGGAGACAGGCAGAGAGAGAGCGGGGGCGACCGGCAGAGAGAGAGGGGGGGAGACAGGCAGAGAGAGAGGGGGAGACAGGCAGAGAGAGGGAGGCAGACAGGCAGAGAGAGGGGGGGAGACAGGCAGAGAGGTGGGGAGACAGGCAGACAGGTGGGGAGACAGTCAGTGAGAGAGGGGGGAGAAAGGCAGTGAGAGAGGGGGGAGAAAGGCAGTGAGATAAGGGGGGAGACAGGCAGAGAGGTGGGGAGACAGGCAGACAGGTGGGGAGACAGTCAGTGAGAGAGGGGGGAGAAAGGCAGTGAGAGAGGGGGGAGAAAGGCAGTGAGATAAGGGGGGAGACAGGCAGAGAGAGAGCTGTGTGACAGGCAGAAAGAGAGCAGTGAGCCAGGCAGAGGGAGATGGGGGAGACAGGCAGAGAGAGTGGGGGGAGACAGGCAGGGAGAGAGAGGGGGGAGACAGGCAGAGAGAGAGAGGGAGGGGAGAACGTCAGTGAGAGGAGGGAGACAGACAGAGAGAGACGGGGGAGACAGGCAGAGAAAGAGGGGGAGACAGGCAGAGAGAGAGGGGGGAGACAGGCAGAGGGGGGGGAGACAGGCAGAGAGGGGGCGAGACAGGAAGTGAGAGAGGAGGGAGAAAGGCGGTGAGAGAGTGGGGAGCAAGACAGTGAGAGAGCGGGGGAGAAAGGCAGTGAGAGAGGAATGAGACAGGCATTGACTGGGGGGGTGAGACAGGCAGTGAGGGGGGGTGTCAGGCAGTGAGACGGGGGGAGACAGGCAGTGAGAGAGGGTGGAGACAGGCAGTGAGAGAGGGTGGAGACAGGCAGTGAGAGTGGGTGGAGACAGGTAGAGAGAGGGGGCGAGACAGGCAGAGAGAGAGGGGTGAGAAAGGCAGAGAGAGAGGGGAGACAGGCAGAGAGAGAGGGGGGAGACAGGCAGAGAGAGAGGGGCGAGACAGGCAGAGAGAGAGGGGGAGACAGGCAGAGAGAGAGGGTGAGACAGGCAGAGAGAGAGGGGGGAGACAGGCAGAGAGAGGGGGGAGTAAGGCAGAGAAAGAGGGCGAGACAGGCGGTGGGGGGGAGACAGGCAGAGGGGGGGAGAAAGGCAGAGAGGAGGTGGGGGGAGACATGCAGTGAGAGTGGGGGGAGAAAGGCAGTGAGAGAGGGGGGGGAAAGGCAGTGAGAGATTGAGAGAGGGGGGAGACAGGCAGTGAGAGAGTGGGGGAGAAAGTCAGTGAGAGAGGCGGGAGAAAGGCTTTGAGAGATGGGGGACACAGGCAGTGAGGTGGGGGTTGACTGGCAATGAGACAGGGGGGAGACAGGCAATGAGAGAGGGGGAAACAGGCAGTGGGGGGGGGAGACAGTCAGTGAGAGAGTGGGGAGACAGGCAGTGAGAGAGGGGGGAGACAGGCAGTGAGAGAGGGGGGAGACAGGAGTGAGAGAGGGGGGAGACAGGCAGTGAGAGAGGGGGGGGGAGACAGGCAGTGAGAGAGGGGGGAGACAGCAAGTGAGAGAGGAGGGAGACAGGCAGTGAGAGAGGGGGGAGACAGGCAGAGAGAGGGGGAGAGACAGATAGAGAGAGGGGGTAGACAGGCAGAGAGAGAGAGGGGGGAGCCAGGCAGAGAGAGAGGGGGGAGATAGGCAGAGAGAGAGGGCGAGACCGGCAGAGAGCGAGGGGAGAGACTGGCAGAGAGCGAGGGGGGAGACTGGCAGAGAGTGAGGGGGGAGACTGGCAGAGAGTGATGGGGGAGACAGGCAGAGAGCGAGGGGGGTGACAGGCAGAGAGCGAGGGGGGAGACAGGCAGAGAGCGAGGGGGGGAGACAGGCAGAGAGAGCGAGGGGGGAGACAGGCAGAGAGAGAGAGGGGGGGAGACAGGAAGAGAGAGAGTGGGAGAAAGGCAGAGGGGGGGGGAGACAGGCAGAGAGAGAGGGGAGAGACAGGCAGAGAGAGAGGGGAGAGACAGGCAGAGAGAGAGGGGGGAGACAGTCAGAGCGAGTGGGGAGACATGCATTGAGAGAGTGGGGAGACAGGAAGACAGAAAGCGGGGAGACAGGAAGACAGAGAGGTGGGGGAGACAGGACACCAGAGAGGGGGGAGAGAGGAAGACAGAGAGGGGGGAGAGAGGAAGACAGATGGGCGAGAGAGGAAGACAGATGGGGGAGAGAGGAAGACAGAGAGGGGGAGACAGGTAGAGAGCAAAGGGGGGGGGGGAGACAGGCAGAGAGAGAGGGGAGACAGGCAGAGAGAGTGGGGGAGACAGGCAGAGAGAGAGGGTGGAGACAGGCAGAGAGAGAGGATGGAAAAGGCAGCGAGAGAGGATGTGACAGACAGTGAAGGGGGAGGCGACAGGCCGTGAGACAGGGGGAGACAGGCAGTGAGACAGGGGGGAGACAGGCAGTGAGGCAGAGGGGAGACAGGCAGTGAGAGTGGGGGGAGACAGGCAGTGAGAGAGGGGGGAGACAGGCAGAGAGAGATGCGGGAGACAGGCAGAGAGAGATGCAGGAGACAGGCAGAGAGGGAGAGGGAGACAGAAAGAGAGAGAAGGGGGAGACAGACATAGAGAGAGGGGGGACACAGACAGAGAGAGTGGGGGGAGACAGGCAGAGCAGGGGGAGACAGGCAGAGATATGGGGAGACAGTCGGTGAGAGAGGGGGGGAAAAAGGCAGTGAGAGAGGGGGGGAGAAAGGCAGTGAGAGAGGGGGGGAGAAAGGCAGTGAGAGAGGGGTGGAGAAAGGCAGTGGGGGGGGGGAGAAAGTCAGTGAGACAGGGGGGGAGACAGGCAGAGAGTGAGCTGTGTGACAGGCAGAGAGAGAGCGGTGAGACACGCAGAAAAAGTGCGGTGAGACAGGCAGAGGGAGATGGGGGAGAGAGGCAGAGAGAGAGGGCGAGACAGGCGGGGGAGGGGGGGGAGACAGGCAGAGGTGGGGGGAGAAAGGCAGAGAGGGAAGGAGAAATGCAGTGAGAGAGGGGGGGTGACAGGCAGTGAGAGTGGGGGGAGAAAGGCAGTGAGAGAGGGGGGTAAAAGGCAGTGAAAGAATGGGGGAGAAAGTCAGTGAGAGAGGGGGGAGAAAGGCTGTGAGAGAGGGGGGAGAAAGGCTGTGAGAGGGGAGGGCGACTGGCAATGAGACAGGGGGAGACAGGCAGTGAGAGAGGGGGAGACAGGCAGTGAGAGAGGGGGGAGACAGGCAGTGAGAGAGGGGGGAGACAGGCAGTGAGAGAGGGGGGAGACAGGCAGTGAGAGAGGGGGGAGACAGGCAGTGAGAGAGGGGGGAGACAGGCAGTGAGAGAGGGGGGAGACAGGCAGTGAGAGATGGGGGAGACAGGCAGAGAGAGCGGGGGACACAGTCAGAGAGAGAGGATGGAGACAGATAGAGAGAGAGCGGGGAGACAGACAGAGAGAGAAAGGGGCGAGACAGGCAGAGAGAGAGGGTGAGACAGGCAGAGAGAGAGGGGGGAGACAGGCTGAGAGAGAGATTGGAGAGACAGGCAGGGGGGAGACAGGCAGAGAGGGGGGTAGATAGGCAGTGAGAGAAGGGGGGAGAAAGGCATTGAGAGAGGTGGGGAGACAGGCAGAGAGAGAGAGGGGGGAGACAGGCAGAGAGAGAGGGTGAGACAGGCAGAGAGAGAGGCGGGGAGACAGGCAGAGAGAGAGGGCGAGACTGGCAGAGAGCGAGGGGTAGACTGGCGGAGAGCGAGGGGGGAGACAGGCAGAGAGCGAGGGGGGAGACAGGCAGAGAGTGAGGGGGGAGACAGGCAGAGAGAGAGAGGGGTGAGACAGGAAGAGTGAGAGTGGGAGAAAGGCAGAGAGAGGGGGGGGGAGACAGGCAGAGAGAGAGGGGGTAGACAGGCAGAGAGAGAGGGGGGAGACAGGCAGTGAGAGAGGGGGGAGACAGGCAGTGAGAGAGGGGGGAGATAGGCAGTGAGAGAGGGGGGAGACAGGCAGTGAGAGAGGGGGGAGACAGGCAGTGAGAGAGGGGGGAGACAGGCAGTGAGAGATGGGGGAGACAGGCAGAGAGAGCGGGGGACACAGTCAGAGAGAGAGGGTGGAGACAGATAGAGAGAGAGGGGGGAGACAGACAGAGAGAGAAAGGGGCGAGACAGGCAGAGAGAGAGGGGGAGACAGGCAGAGAGAGAGGGGGGAGACAGGCTGAGAGAGAGATTGGAGAGACAGGCAGGGGGGAGACAGGCAGAGAGGGAGGTAGATAGGCAGTGAGAGAAGGGGGGAGAAGGGCATTGAGAGAGGTGGGGAGACAGGCAGAGAGAGAGAGGGGGGAGACAGGCAGAGAGAGAGGGTGAGACAGGCAGAGAGAGAGGGCGAGACTGGCAGAGAGCGAGGGGGAGACTGGCGGAGAGCGAGGGGGGAGACAGGCAGAGAGCGAGGGGGGAGACAGGCAGAGAGTGAGGGGGGAGACAGGCAGAGAGAGAGACGGGTGAGACAGGAAGAGAGAGTGTGGGAGAAAGGCAGAGAGAGTGGGGGGGGAGACAGGCAGAGAGAGAGGGGGTAGACAGGCAGAGAGAGAGGGGGGAGACAGGAAGACAGAGAGGTGGGGGAGACAGGACACCAGAGAGGGGGGAGAGAGGAAGACAGAGAGGGGGGGAGAGAGGAAGACAGATGGGGGAGCGAGGAAGACAGAGAGGGGGAGACAGGTAGAGAGCAAGGGGGGGGAGACAGGCAGAGAGAGAGGGGGAGACAGGCAGAGAGAGAGGGGGGGAGACAGGCAGAGAGAGAGAGGGAGGGGAGAACGTCAGTGAGAGGAGGGAGACAGACAGAGAGAGACGGGGGAGACAGGCAGAGAAAGAGGGGGAGACAGGCAGAGAGAGAGGGGTGAGACAGGCAGAGAGAGAGGGGGGAGACAGGCAGAGGGGGGGAGACAGGCAGAGAGGGGGCGAGACAGGAAGTGAGAGAGGGGGGAGAAAGGCGGTGAGAGAGTGGGGAGCAAGACAGTGAGAGAGCGGGGGAGAAAGGCAGTGAGAGAGGAATGAGACAGGCATTGACTGGGGGGGTGAGACAGGCAGTGAGGGGGGGTGTCAGGCTGTGAGACGGGGGGAGACAGGCAGTGAGAGAGGGTGGAGACAGGCAGTGAGAGAGGTTGGAGACAGGCAGTGAGAGGGGCCGAGACAGGCAGAGAGAGAGGGGTGAGAAAGGCAGAGAGAGAGGGGGAGACAGGCAGAGAGAGAGGGGGGAGACAGGCAGAGAGAGAGGGGCGAGACAGGCAGAGAGAGAGGGGGAGACAGGCAGAGAGAGAGGGTGAGACAGGCAGAGAGAGAGGGGGGAGAGTGGCAGAGAGCGAGGGGGGAGACTGGCAGAGAGTGAGGGGGGAGACTGGCAGAGAGTGATGGGGGAGACAGGCAGAGAGCGAGGGGGGTGACAGGCAGAGAGCGAGGGGGGAGACAGGCAGAGAGCGAGGGGGGAGACAGGCAGAGAGCGAGGGGGGAGACAGGCAGAGAGAGAGAGGGGGGGGAGACAGGAAGAGAGAGAGTGGGAGAAAGGCAGAGAGGGGGGGGGAGACAGGCAGAGAGAGAGGGGAGAGACAGGGAGAGAGAGAGGGGAGAGACAGGCAGAGAGAGAGGGGGGAGACAGTCAGAGCGAGTGGGGAGACATGCATTGAGAGAGTGGGGAGACAGGAAGACAGAAAGCGGGGAGACAGGAAGACAGAGAGGTGGGGGAGACAGGACACCAGAGAGGGGGGAGAGAGGAAGACAGAGAGGGGGGAGAGAGGAAGACAGATGGGCGAGAGAGGAAGACAGATGGGGGAGAGAGGAAGACAGAGAGGGGGAGACAGGTAGAGAGCAAGGGGCGGGGGGAGACAGGCAGAGAGAGAGGGGAGACAGGCAGAGAGAGTGGGGGAGACAGGCAGAGAGAGAGGGTGGAGACAGGCAGAGAGAGAGGATGGAAAAGGCAGCGAGAGAGGATGTGACAGACAGTGAAGGGGGAGGCGACAGGCCGTGAGACAGGGGGAGACAGGCAGTGAGACAGGGGGGAGACAGGCAGTGAGGCAGAGGGGAGACAGGCAGTGAGAGTGGGGGGAGACAGGCAGTGAGAGAGGGGGGAGACAGGCAGAGAGAGATGCGGGAGACAGGCAGAGAGGGAGAGGGAGACAGAAAGAGAGAGAAGGGGGAGACAGACATAGAGAGAGGGGGGACACAGACAGAGAGAGTGGGGGGAGACAGGCAGAGCAGGGGGAGACAGGCAGAGATATGGGGAGACAGTCGGTGAGAGAGGGGGGGAGAAAGGCAGTGAGAGAGGGGGGGAGAAAGGCAGTGAGAGAGGGGGGGAGAAAGGCAGTGAGAGAGGGGTGGAGAAAGGCAGTGGGGGGGGGAGAAAGTCAGTGAGACAGGGGGGGAGACAGGCAGAGAGTGAGCTGTGTGACAGGCAGAGAGAGAGCGGTGAGACACGCAGAAAAAGTGCGGTGAGACAGGCAGAGGGAGATGGGGGAGAGAGGCAGAGAGAGAGGGCGAGACAGGCGGGGGAGGGGGGGGGAGACAGGCAGAGGTGGGGGGAGAAAGGCAGAGAGGGAAGGAGAAATGCAGTGAGAGAGGGGGGTGACAGGCAGTGAGAGTGGAGGGAGAAAGGCAGGTGAGAGAGGGGGGTAAAAGGCAGTGAAAGAATGGGGGAGAAAGTCAGTGAGAGAGGGGGGGAGAAAGGCTGTGAGAGAGGGGGGAGAAAGGGTGTGAGAGGGGAGGGCGACTGGCAATGAGACAGGGGGAGACAGGCAGTGAGAGAGGGGGAGACAGGCAGTGAGAGAGGGGGGAGACAGGCAGTGAGAGAGGGGGGAGACAGGCAGTGAGAGAGGGGGGAGACAGGCAGTGAGAGAGGGGGGAGACAGGCAGTGAGAGAGGGGGGGAGACAGGCAGTGAGAGAGGGGGGAGACAGGCAGTGAGAGAGGGGGGAGACAGGCAGTGAGAGATGGGGGAGACAGGCAGAGAGAGCGGGGGGACACAGTCAGAGAGAGAGGGTGGAGACAGATAGAGAGAGAGCGGGGAGACAGACAGAGAGAGAAAGGGGCGAGACAGGCAGAGAGAGAGAGGGGGAGACAGGCAGAGAGAGAGGGGGGAGACAGGCTGAGAGAGAGATTGGAGAGACAGGCAGGGGGGAGACAGGCAGAGAGGGGGGTAGATAGGCAGTGAGAGAAGGGGGGAGAAAGGCATTGAGAGAGGTGGGGAGACAGGCAGAGAGAGAGAGGGGGGAGACAGGCAGAGAGAGAGGGTGAGACAGGCAGAGAGAGAGGCGGGAGACAGGCAGAGAGAGAGGGCGAGACTGGCAGAGAGTGAGGGGGAGACTGGCGGAGAGCGAGGGGGGAGACAGGCAGAGAGCGAGGGGGGAGACAGGCAGAGAGTGAGGGGGGAGACAGGCAGAGAGAGAGAGGGGTGAGACAGGAAGAGAGAGAGTGGGAGAAAGGCAGAGAGAGGGGGGGGAGACAGGCAGAGAGAGAGGGGGTAGACAGGCAGAGAGAGAGGGGGGAGACAGGCAGTGAGAGAGGGGGGAGACAGGCAGTGAGAGAGGGGGGAGACAGGCAGTGAGAGAGGGGGGAGACAGGCAGTGAGAGAGGGGGAGACAGGCAGTGAGAGAGGGGGGAGACAGGCAGTGAGAGATGGGGGAGACAGGCAGAGAGAGCGGGGGACACAGTCAGAGAGAGAGGGGGGAGACAGATAGAGAGAGGGGGGAGACAGACAGAGAGAGAAAGGGGCGAGACAGGCAGAGAGAGAGGGGGAGACAGGCAGAGAGAGAGGGGGGAGACAGGCTGAGAGAGAGATTGGAGAGACAGGCAGTGGGGAGACAGGCAGAGAGGGGGGTAGATAGGCAGTGAGAGAAGGGGGGAGAAGGGCATTGAGAGAGGTGGGGAGACAGGCAGAGAGAGAGAGGGGGGAGACAGGCAGAGAGAGAGGGTGAGACAGGCAGAGAGAGAGGGCGAGACTGGCAGAGAGCGAGGGGGAGACTGGCGGAGAGCGAGGGGGGAGACAGGCAGAGAGCGAGGGGGGAGACAGGCTGAGAGAGAGATTGGAGAGACAGGCAGGGGGGAGACAGGCAGAGAGGGGGGTAGATAGGCAGTGAGAGAAGGGGGGAGAAGGGCATTGAGAGAGGTGGGGAGACAGGCAGAGAGAGAGAGGGGGGAGACAGGCAGAGAGAGAGGGTGAGACAGGCAGAGAGAGAGGGCGAGACTGGCAGAGAGCGAGGGGGAGACTGGCGGAGAGCGAGGGGGGAGACAGGCAGAGAGCGAGGGGGGAGACAGGCAGAGAGTGAAGGGGGAGACAGGCAGAGAGAGAGAGGGGTGAGACAGGAAGAGAGAGAGTGGGAGAAAGGCAGAGAGAGTGGGGGGGGGGGAGACAGGCAGAGAGAGAGGGGGTAGACAGGCAGAGAGAGAGGGGGGAGACAGTCAGAGTGAGTGGGGAGACAGGCATAGAGAGAGTGGGGAGACAGGAAGACAGAAAGCGGGGAGACAGGAAGACAGAGAGGTGGGGGAGACAGGACACCAGAGAGGGGGGAGAGAGGAAGACAGAGAGGGGGGAGAGAGGAAGACAGATGGGCGAGAGAGGAAGACAGATGGGGGGAGCGAGGAAGACAGAGAGGGGGAGACAGGTAGAGAGCAAGGGGGGGGAGACAGGCAGAGAGAGAGGGGGAGACAGGCAGAGAGAGAGGGGGGAGACAGGCAGAGAGAGAGAGGGAGGGGAGAACGTCAGTGAGAGGAGGGAGACAGACAGAGAGAGACGGGGGAGACAGGCAGAGAAAGAGGGGGAGACAGGCAGAGAGAGAGGGGGGGAGACAGGCAGAGAGAGAGGGGGGAGACAGGCAGAGGGGGGGAGACAGGCAGAGAGGGGGCGAGACAGGAAGTGAGAGAGGGGGGAGAAAGGCGGTGAGAGAGTGGGGAGCAAGACAGTGAGAGAGCGGGAGAGAAAGGCAGTGAGAGAGGAATGAGACAGGCATTGACTGGGGGGGTGAGACAGGCAGTGAGGGGGGGTGTCAGGCTGTGAGACGGGGGGAGACAGGCAGTGAGAGAGGGTGGAGACAGGCAGTGAGAGAGGGTGGAGACAGGCAGTGAGAGGGGGCGAGACAGGCAGAGAGAGAGGGGTGAGAAAGGCAGAGAGAGAGGGGGAGACAGGCAGAGAGAGAGGGGGGAGACAGGCAGAGAGAGAGGGGCGAGACAGGCAGAGAGAGAGGGGGAGACAGGCAGAGAGAGAGGGTGAGACAGGCAGAGAGAGAGGGGGGAGAGTGGCAGAGAGCGAGGGGGGAGACTGGCAGAGAGTGAGGGGGGAGACTGGCAGAGAGTGATGGGGGAGACAGGCAGAGAGCGAGGGGGGTGACAGGCAGAGAGCGAGGGGGGAGACAGGCAGAGAGCGAGGGGGGAGACAGGCAGAGAGCGAGGGGGGAGACAGGCAGAGAGAGAGACGGGGGGAGACAGGAAGAGAGAGAGTGGGAGAAAGGCAGAGAGGGGGGGGGGAGACAGGCAGAGAGAGAGGGGAGAGACAGGCAGAGAGAGAGGGGAGAGACAGGCAGAGAGAGAGGGGGGAGACAGTCAGAGCGAGTGGGGAGACATGCATTGAGAGAGTGGGGAGACAGGAAGACAGAAAGCGGGGAGACAGGAAGACAGAGAGGTGGGGGAGACAGGACACCAGAGAGGGGGGAGAGAGGAAGACAGAGAGGGGGGAGAGAGGAAGACAGATGGGCGAGAGAGGAAGACAGATGGGGGAGAGAGGAAGACAGAGAGGGGCAGACAGGTAGAGAGCAAGGGGGGGGGGGGAGACAGGCAGAGAGAGAGGGGAGACAGGCAGAGAGAGTGGGGGAGACAGGCAGAGAGAGAGGGTGGAGACAGGCAGAGAGAGAGGATGGAAAAGGCAGCGAGAGAGGATGTGACAGACAGTGAAGGGGGAGGCGACAGGCCGTGAGACAGGGGGAGACAGGCAGTGAGACAGGGGGGAGACAGGCAGTGAGGCAGAGGGGAGACAGGCAGTGAGAGTGGGGGGAGACAGGCAGTGAGAGAGGGGGGAGACAGGCAGAGAGAGATGCGGGAGACAGGCAGAGAGAGATGCAGGAGACAGGCAGAGAGGGAGAGGGAGACAGAAAGAGAGAGAAGGGGGAGACAGACATAGAGAGAGGGGGGACACAGACAGAGAGAGTGGGGGGAGACAGGCAGAGCAGGGGGAGACAGGCAGAGATATGGGGAGACAGTCGGTGAGAGAGGGGGGGAGAAAGGCAGTGAGAGAGGGGGGGGAGAAAGGCAGTGAGAGAGGGGGGGAGAAAGGCAGTGAGAGAGGGGTGGAGAAAGGCAGTGGGGGGGGGAGAAAGTCAGTGAGACAGGGGGGGAGACAGGCAGAGAGTGAGCTGTGTGACAGGCAGAGAGAGAGCGGTGAGACACGCAGAAAAAGTGCGGTGAGACAGGCAGAGGGAGATGGGGGAGAGAGGCAGAGAGAGAGGGCGAGACAGGCGGGGGAGGGGGGGGGAGACAGGCAGAGGTGGGGGGAGAAAGGCAGAGAGGGAAGGAGAAATGCAGTGAGAGAGGGAGGTGACAGGCAGTGAGAGTGGGGGGAGAAAGGCAGTGAGAGAGGGGGGTAAAAGGCAGTGAAAGAATGGGGGAGAAAGTCAGTGAGAGAGGGGGGAGAAAGGCTGTGAGAGAGGGGGGAGAAAGGCTGTGAGAGGGGAGGGCGACTGGCAATGAGACAGGGGGAGACAGGCAGTGAGAGAGGGGGAGACAGGCAGTGAGAGAGGGGGGAGACAGGCAGTGAGAGAGGGGGGAGACAGGCAGTGAGAGAGGGGGGAGACAGGCAGTGAGAGAGGGGGGAGACAGGCAGTGAGAGAGGGGGGAGACAGGCAGTGAGAGAGGGGGGAGACAGGCAGTGAGAGAGGGGGGAGACAGGCAGTGAGAGATGGGGGAGACAGGCAGAGAGAGCGGGGGACACAGTCAGAGAGAGAGGGTGGAGACAGATAGAGAGAGAGCGGGGAGACAGACAGAGAGAGAAAGGGGCGAGACAGGCAGAGAGAGAGGGGGAGACAGGCAGAGAGAGAGGGGGGAGACAGGCTGAGAGAGAGATTGGAGAGACAGGCAGGGGGGAGACAGGCAGAGAGGGGGGTAGATAGGCAGTGAGAGAAGGGGGGAGAAAGGCATTGAGAGAGGTGGGGAGACAGGCAGAGAGAGAGAGGGGGGAGACAGGCAGAGAGAGAGGGTGAGACAGGCAGAGAGAGAGGCGGGGAGACAGGCAGAGAGAGAGGGCGAGACTGGCAGAGAGCGAGGGGGAGACTGGCGGAGAGCGAGGGGGGAGACAGGCAGAGCGCGAGGGGGGAGACAGGCAGAGAGTGAGGGGGGAGACAGGCAGAGAGAGAGAGGGGTGAGACAGGAAGAGAGAGAGTGGGAGAAAGGCAGAGAGAGGGGGGGGGAGACAGGCAGAGAGAGAGGGGGTAGACAGGCAGAGAGAGAGGGGGGAGACAGGCAGTGAGAGAGGGGGGAGACAGGCAGTGAGAGAGGGGGGGAGACAGGCAGTGAGAGAGGGGGGAGACAGGCAGTGAGAGAGGGGGGAGACAGGCAGTGAGAGAGGGGGGAGACAGGCAGTGAGAGATGGGGGAGACAGGCAGAGAGAGCGGGGGACACAGTCAGAGAGAGAGGGTGGAGACAGATAGAGAGAGAGGGGGGAGACAGACAGAGAGAGAAAGGGGCGAGACAGGCAGAGAGAGAGGGGGAGACAGGCAGAGAGAGAGGGGGGAGACAGGCTGAGAGAGAGATTGGAGAGACAGGCAGGGGGGAGACAGGCAGAGAGGGAGGTAGATAGGCAGTGAGAGAAGGGGGGAGAAGGGCATTGAGAGAGGTGGGGAGACAGGCAGAGAGAGAGAGGGGGGAGACAGGCAGAGAGAGAGGGTGAGACAGGCAGAGAGAGAGGGCGAGACTGGCAGAGAGCGAGGGGGAGACTGGCGGAGAGCGAGGGGGGAGACAGGCAGAGAGCGAGGGGGGAGACAGGCAGAGAGTGAGGGGGGAGACAGGCAGAGAGAGAGAGGGGTGAGACAGGAAGAGAGAGAGTGGGAGAAAGGCAGAGAGAGTGGCGGGGGGAGACAGGCAGAGAGAGAGGGGGTAGACAGGCAGAGAGAGAGGGGGGAGACAGTCAGAGTGAGTGGGGAGACAGGCATAGAGAGAGTGGGGAGACAGGAAGACAGAAAGCGGGGAGGCAGGAAGACAGAGAGGTGGGGGAGACAGGACACCAGAGAGGGGGGAGAGAGGAAGACAGAGAGGGGGGAGAGAGGAAGACAGATGGGCGAGAGAGGAAGACAGATGGGGGAGCGAGGAAGACAGAGAGGGGGAGACAGGTAGAGAGCAAGGGGGGGGGAGACAGGCAGAGAGAGAGGGGGAGACAGGCAGAGAGAGAGGGGGGAGACAGGCAGAGAGAGAGAGGGAGGGGAGAACGTCAGTGAGAGGAGGGAGACAGACAGAGAGAGACGGGGGAGACAGGCAGAGAAAGAGGGGGAGACAGGCAGAGAGAGAGGGGGGAGACAGGCAGAGAGAGAGGGGGGAGACAGGCAGAGGGGGGGAGACAGGCAGAGAGGGGGCGAGACAGGAAGTGAGAGAGGGGGGAGAAAGGCGGTGAGAGAGTGGGGAGCAAGACAGTGAGAGAGCGGGGGAGAAAGGCAGTGAGAGAGGAATGAGACAGGCATTGACTGGGGGGGGTGAGACAGGCAGTGAGGGGGGGGTGTCAGGCTGTGAGACGGGGGGAGACAGGCAGTGAGAGAGGGTGGAGACAGGCAGTGAGAGAGGGTGGAGACAGGCAGTGAGAGGGGGCGAGACAGGCAGAGAGAGAGGGGTGAGAAAGGCAGAGAGAGAGGGGGAGACAGGCAGAGAGAGAGGGGGGAGACAGGCAGAGAGAGAGGGGCGAGACAGGCAGAGAGAGAGGGGGAGACAGGCAGAGAGAGAGGGTGAGACAGGCAGAGAGAGAGGGGGGAGACAGGCAGAGAGAGGGGGGAGGTAAGGCAGAGAAAGAGGGCGAGACAGGCGGTGGGGGGGAGACAGGCAGAGGGGGGGAGAAAGGCAGAGAGGAGGTGGGGGGAGACATGCAGTGAGAGTGGGGGGAGAAAGGCAGTGAGAGAGGGGGGGGAAAGGCAGTGAGAGATTGAGAGAGGGGGGAGACAGGCAGTGAGAGAGTGGGGGAGAAAGTCAGTGAGAGAGGCGGGAGAAAGGCTTTGAGAGAGGGGGGAGACAGGCAGTGAGGTGGGGGGTTGACTGGCAATGAGACAGGGGGGAGACAGGCAATGAGAGAGGGGGAAACAGGCAGTGAGAGAGGGGGAAGACAGGCAGTGAGCGGGGGGGGGGAGACAGTCAGTGAGAGAGTGGGGAGACAGGCAGTGAGAGAGGGGGGAGACAGGCAGTGAGAGAGGGGGGAGACAGGAGTGAGAGAGGGGGGGAGACAGGCAGTGAGAGAGGGGGGGAGACAGGCAGTGAGAGAGGGGGGAGACAGCAAGTGAGAGAGGAGGGAGACAGGCAGTGAGAGAGGGGGGAGACAGGCAGAGAGAGGGGGGGGAGACAGATAGAGAGAGGGGGTAGACAGGCAGAGAGAGAGAGGGGGGAGCCAGGCAGAGAGAGAGGGTGAGACAGGCACAGAGAGAGGCGGGAGACAGGCAGAGAGAGAGGGCGAGACCGGCAGAGAGCGAGGGGGGAGACTGGCAGAGAGTGAGGGGGGAGACTGGCAGAGAGTGATGGGGGGGACAGGCAGAGAGCGAGGGGGGTGACAGGCAGAGAGCGAGGGGGGAGACAGGCAGAGAGCGAGGGGGGAGACAGGCAGAGAGCGAGGGGGGAGACAGGCAGAGAGAGAGAGGGGGGGAGACAGGAAGAGAGAGAGTGGGAGAAAGGCAGAGAGGGGGGGGGAGACAGGCAGAGAGAGAGGGGAGAGACAGGCAGAGAGAGAGGGGAGAGACAGGCAGAGAGAGAGGGGGGGAGACAGTCAGAGCGAGTGGGGAGACATGCATTGAGAGAGTGGGGAGACAGGAAGACAGAAAGCGGGGAGACAGGAAGACAGAGAGGTGGGGGAGACAGGACACCAGAGAGGGGGGAGAGAGGAAGACAGAGAGGGGGGAGAGAGGAAGACAGATGGGCGAGAGAGGAAGACAGATGGGGGAGAGAGGAAGACAGAGAGGGGGAGACAGGTAGAGAGCAAAGGGGGGGGGGAGACAGGCAGAGAGAGAGGGGAGACAGGCAGAGAGAGTGGGGGAGACAGGCAGAGAGAGAGGGTGGAGACAGGCAGAGAGAGAGGATGGAAAAGGCAGCGAGAGAGGATGTGACAGACAGTGAAGGGGGAGGCGACAGGCCGTGAGACAGGGGGAGACAGGCAGTGAGACAGGGGGGAGACAGGCAGTGAGGCAGAGGGGAGACAGGCAGTGAGAGTGGGGGGAGACAGGCAGTGAGAGAGGGGGGAGACAGGCAGAGAGAGATGCGGGAGACAGGCAGAAAGAGATGCAGGAGACAGGCAGAGAGGGAGAGGGAGACAGAAAGAGAGAGAAGGGGGAGACAGACATAGAGAGAGGGGGGACACAGACAGAGAGAGTGGGGGGAGACAGGCAGAGCAGGGGGAGACAGGCAGAGATATGGGGAGACAGTCGGTGAGAGAGGGGGGGAGAAAGGCAGTGAGAGAGGGGGGGAGAAAGGCAGTGAGAGAGGGGGGGAGAAAGGCAGTGAGAGAGGGGGGGAGAAAGGCAGTGAGAGAGGGGTGGAGAAAGGCAGTGGTGGGGGAGAAAGGCAGTGAGAGAGGGGGGGAGACAGGCAGTGAGTGAGCTGTGTGACAGGCAGAGAGAGAGCGGTGAGACACGCAGAAAAAGTGCGGTGAGACAGGCAGAGGGAGATGGGGGAGAGAGGCAGAGAGAGAGGGCGAGACAGGCGGGGGAGGGGGGGGAGACAGGCAGAGGTGGGGGGAGAAAGGCAGAGAGGGAAGGAGAAATGCAGTGAGAGAGGGGGGGTGACAGGCAGTGAGAGTGGGGGGAGAAATTCAGTGAGAGAGGGGGGGAAAAGGCAGTGAAAGAATGGGGGAGAAAGTCAGTGAGAGAGGGGGGAGAAAGGCTGTGAGAGAGGGGGGAGAAAGGCTGTGAGAGGGGAGGGCGACTGGCAATGAGACAGGGGGAGACAGGCAGTGAGAGAGGGGGAGACAGGCAGTGAGAGAGGGGGGAGACAGGCAGTGAGAGAGGGGGGAGACAGGCAGTGAGAGAGGGGGGAGACAGGCAGTGAGAGAGGGGGGAGACAGGCAGTGAGAGAGGGGGGAGACAGGCAGTGAGAGAGGGGGGAGACAGGCAGTGAGAGAGGGGGGAGACAGGCAGTGAGAGATGGGGGAGACAGGCAGAGAGAGCGGGGGACACAGTCAGAGAGAGAGGGTGGAGACAGATAGAGAGAGAGCGGGGAGACAGACAGAGAGAGAAAGGGGCGAGACAGGCAGAGAGAGAGGGGGAGACAGGCAGAGAGAGAGGGGGGGAGACAGGCTGAGAGAGAGATTGGAGAGACAGGCAGGGGGGAGACAGGCAGAGAGGGGGGTAGATAGGCAGTGAGAGAAGGGGGGAGAAAGGCATTGAGAGAGGTGGGGAGACAGGCAGAGAGAGAGAGGGGGGAGACAGGCAGAGAGAGAGGGTGAGACAGGCAGAGAGAGAGGCGGGAGACAGGCAGAGAGAGAGGGCGAGACTGGCAGAGAGCGAGGGGGAGACTGGCGGAGAGCGAGGGGGGAGACAGGCAGAGCGCGAGGGGGGAGACAGGCAGAGAGTGAGGGGGGAGACAGGCAGAGAGAGAGAGGGGTGAGACAGGAAGAGAGAGAGTGGGAGAAAGGCAGAGAGAGGGGGGGGGAGACAGGCAGAGAGAGAGGGGGTAGACAGGCAGAGAGAGAGGGGGGAGACAGGCAGTGAGAGAGGGGGGAGACAGGCAGTGAGAGAGGGGGGAGACAGGCAGTGAGAGAGGGGGGAGACAGGCAGTGAGAGAGAGGGGGGAGACAGGCAGTGAGAGATGGGGGAGACAGGCAGAGAGAGCGGGGGACACAGTCAGAGAGAGAGGGTGGAGACAGATAGAGAGAGAGGGGGGAGACAGACAGAGAGAGAAAGGGGCGAGACAGGCAGAGAGAGAGGGGGAGACAGGCAGAGAGAGAGGGGGGAGACAGGCTGAGAGAGAGATTGGAGAGACAGGCAGGGGGGAGACAGGCAGAGAGGGGGGTAGATAGGCAGTGAGAGAAGGGGGGAGAAGGGCATTGAGAGAGGTGGGGAGACAGGCAGAGAGAGAGAGGGGGGAGACAGGCAGAGAGAGAGGGTGAGACAGGCAGAGAGAGAGGGCGAGACTGGCAGAGAGCGAGGGGGAGACTGGCGGAGAGCGAGGGGGGAGACAGGCAGAGAGCGAGGGGGGAGACAGGCAGAGAGTGAGGGGGGAGACAGGCAGAGAGAGAGAGGGGTGAGACAGGAAGAGAGAGAGTGGGAGAAAGGCAGAGAGAGTGGCGGGGGGAGACAGGCAGAGAGAGAGGGGGTAGACAGGCAGAGAGAGAGGGGGGAGACAGTCAGAGTGAGTGGGGAGACAGGCATAGAGAGAGTGGGGAGACAGGAAGACAGAAAGCGGGGAGGCAGGAAGACAGAGAGGTGGGGGAGACAGGACACCAGAGAGGGGGGGAGAGAGGAAGACAGAGAGGGGGGAGAGAGGAAGACAGATGGGCGAGAGAGGAAGACAGATGGGGGAGCGAGGAAGACAGAGAGGGGGAGACAGGTAGAGAGCAAGGGGGGGGGAGACAGGCAGAGAGAGAGGGGGAGACAGGCAGAGAGAGAGGGGGGAGACAGGCAGAGAGAGAGAGGGAGGGGAGAACGTCAGTGAGAGGAGGGAGACAGACAGAGAGAGACGGGGGAGACAGGCAGAGAAAGAGGGGGAGACAGGCAGAGAGAGAGGGGGGAGACAGGCAGAGAGAGAGGGGGGAGACAGGCAGAGGGGGGAAGACAGGCAGAGAGGGGGCGAGACAGGAAGTGAGAGAGGGGGGGAGAAAGGCGGTGAGAGAGTGGGGAGCAAGACAGTGAGAGAGCGGGGGAGAAAGGCAGTGAGAGAGGAATGAGACAGGCATTGACTGGGGGGGTGAGACAGGCAGTGAGGGGGGGTGTCAGGCTGTGAGACGGGGGGAGACAGGCAGTGAGAGAGGGTGGAGACAGGCAGTGAGAGAGGGTGGAGACAGGCAGTGAGAGGGGGCGAGACAGGCAGAGAGAGAGGGGTGAGAAAGGCAGAGAGAGAGGGGGAGACAGGCAGAGAGAGAGGGGGGAGACAGGCAGAGAGAGAGGGGCGAGACAGGCAGAGAGAGAGGGGGAGACAGGCAGAGAGAGAGGGTGAGACAGGCAGAGAGAGAGGGGGGAGACAGGCAGAGAGAGGGGGGAGTAAGGCAGAGAAAGAGGGCGAGACAGGCGGTGGGGGGGGAGACAGGCAGAGGGGGGGAGAAAGGCAGAGAGGAGGTGGGGGGAGACATGCAGTGAGAGTGGGGGGAGAAAGGCAGTGAGAGAGGGGGGGGGAAAGGCAGTGAGAGATTGAGAGAGGGGGGAGACAGGCAGTGAGAGAGTGGGGGAGAAAGTCAGTGAGAGAGGCGGGAGAAAGGCTTTGAGAGAGGGGGGAGACAGGCAGTGAGGTGGGGGGTTGACTGGCAATGAGACAGGGGGGAGACAGGCAATGAGAGAGGGGGAAACAGGCAGTGAGAGAGGGGGAAGACAGGCAGTGAGGGGGGGGGGGAGACAGTCAGTGAGGGGGGGGGGGGAGACAGTCAGTGAGAGAGTGGGGAGACAGGCAGTGAGAGAGGGGGGAGACAGGCAGTGAGAGAGGGGGGAGACAGGAGTGAGAGAGGGGGGAGACAGGCAGTGAGAGAGGGGGGGAGACAGGCAGTGAGAGAGGGGGGAGACAGCAAGTGAGAGAGGAGGGAGACAGGCAGTGAGAGAGGGGGGAGACAGGCAGAGAGAGGGGGGGGAGACAGATAGAGAGAGGGGGTAGACAGGCAGAGAGAGAGAGGGGGGAGCCAGGCAGAGAGAGAGGGTGAGACAGGCAGAGAGAGAGGCGGGAGACAGGCAGAGAGAGAGGGCAAGACCGGCAGAGAGCGAGGGGGGAGACTGGCAGAGAGTGAGGGGGGAGACTGGCAGAGAGTGATGGGGGAGACAGGCAGAGAGCGAGGGGGGGTGACAGGCAGAGAGCGAGGGGGGAGACAGGCAGAGAGCGAGGGGGGAGACAGGCAGAGAGCGAGGGGGGAGACAGGCAGAGAGAGAGAGGGGGGGAGACAGGAAGAGAGAGAGTGGGAGAAAGGC
>JANJGN010003894.1:37500-39099 GCA_026770705.1 Isurus oxyrinchus | reverse complement strand
TTATTACCCTATAGATATCATTCTTCCTTAATTTATATATTTTCCCTCTCTCTCTCTTTCCCTCTCTCTCATCTCATCTCCCTCTCTCTCTCTTTTCCCCCACTCTCATCTCTCTCCCTCCTATATCTCTCATCTCTCTCGCTTCATCCCCCTCGCTCTCTCTTTCCCCCTCCATACTTCTCTTTCCCGCACTCTCTCTTCTCAACTCTTTTCCCCCCCCTCCCCTCTCTCTCTCTTCCCCCCCCCCTCTCTCTCTTCTTTCCTTCCCCCTCTCTCTCATCTTCTCCCCCCTCTCTCTCCTTCTCCCCCCTCTCTCTCTCTTTTTTCCCCCATCTCCCCTCTTCTATTTCTTCCTTCCTCCCCCCCTCTCTTCTCTCTCTTCCCCCCCCCCTTCTCCACTCATCTCCCCCCACTCACTCTTAACCCACCACTCTCACCATTCCCCACCTCACACCTCTTCCCCCTCTCACTCTCCCTCCCCCCCTCTCTCATCTTCCCCCCTCTCTCTCACCTTCCCCCCTCCTCTCTCTCACTCCTTTCCCCCTCTCTCTCTCTTCCCCCCTCTCTCACTCTTTCCCCCCTCCTCACTCTCCCCTTCTCTCTTCCCCTCCCACTCTCTCTCTTCCCCTCTCTCTCTCTTCCCCCCTCTCTCTCTCTTTCCCCCTCATCCCCTCCTCTCTCTCTCTTTCCCCCTCTCTCTCTCTCCCCCCTCTCTCTCTTCCCCCTCTCTCCTCTCCCCCTCTCTCTCTCTTCCCCCCTCTCTCTCTCTTCCCCCCCTCTCTCTCTTCCCCCTCTCTCTCATTCCCCCCTCTCTCTCTTTCCCCCCTCTCTCTCTCCTTCCCCCCTCCTCTCTTCCCTCCTCTCCCCTCTCTCTCTCGTCCTCTCTCCCTCTCCCCTCTCTCTTTCCCCCTCCTCTCTCTCTTTCCCCCTCTCTCTCTCTTTCCCCTCTCTCTCTCTTCCCCCTCTCTCTGCTCCTCTCTCTCTCTCCCCCTCTCTCTCTCTTTCCCCCCTCTCTCACTCTTTCCCCCCTCTCTCTCTCTCTGTTCCCCCCTCTCTCTCTCGCTTTCCCCCCTCCTCTCTCTCTTTCCCCCCCTCTCTCTTCTTTCCCCCCTCTCTCTCTCTTTCCCCCCTCTCTCTCTCTTCCCCCCTCTCTCATCTCTTTCCCCCCTCTCTCCTCTCTCTCTCTTCCCCCTCTCTCTCTCTCTTTCCCCCCTCTCTCTCTCTTCTTCCCCCTCTCTCATCTTTTCCCCCCTCTCCTCTCTCTGTCCCCCCTCTCTCTCTATCCCCCCTCTCTCCACCCCCTCTCTCTCACTTCCCCCCCTCACCACACCCCTCACTCTCTCTCATCCCCCCCTCTCTCTCCAACCCTCCACTCTCTCATACCCCCACTCTCTCATCCCCCACTCACTCACTCTTCCCCCTCACTCTCACTTCCCCCCTCTCACTCTCATCCCCCACACTCTCACAATCCCCCACACTCACCTTCCCCCCACTCACCATTCCCCCTCACTCTCTCCCCCTCACACACACATTCCCCCACACACACTCACCATCCCCCACACACACTCTCATTCCCCAACCCCTCTCTCTCTCAGTTCC
>JANJGN010003894.1:0-30000 GCA_026770705.1 Isurus oxyrinchus | reverse complement strand
CTCTCTGCTCTCCTCACTGAGGCTGGAATTTATAGAGTCTGTAGAACACGGGACGGAGAGAATCTGTCTGCCTCTTGTGGGGGTGGGAGCTGGAGACTAAAACTAGGGAGCCATCCATATAAGATGGTCACTCATAAATTCTGGAGAAGCTCCTTTACCCAGGGAGCGGGGAGAATGTGGGACTCACTCCGGCGGGGAGAATGTGGGACTCGCTCCCATGGGGAGCGGGGAGAATGTGGGACTCGCCACACTCGGAGCACTGTGCACAGTTCCGGTCTCCGTATCCCTGGGTTAGACCACACTTGGAGCACTGTGCACAGTTCCGGTCTCTGTATCCCTGGGTTAGACCACACTTGGAGCACTGTGCACAGTTCCGGTCTCGGTATCCCTGGGTTAGACCACACTGGGAGCACTGTGCACAGTTCCGGTCTCGGTATCCCTGGGTTGGACCACACTCGGAGCACTGTGCACAGTTCCGGTCTCGGTATCCCTGGGTTAGACCACACTGGGAGCACTGTGCACAGATCTGGTCTCCGTATCCCTGGGTTAGACCACACTTGGAGCACTGTGCACAGATCTGGTCTCCGTATCCCTGGGTTAGACCACACTCGGAGCACTGTGCACAGTTCCGGTCTCCGTATCCCTGGGTTAGACCACACTGGGAGCACTGTGCACAGATCTGGTCTCCGTATCCCTGGGTTAGACCACACTTGGAGCACTGTGCACAGATCTGGTGTCCGTATCCCTGGGTTAGACCACACTCGGAGCACTGTGCACAGTTCCAGTCTCCATATCCCTGGGTTAGACCACACTCGGAGAACTGTGCACAGTTCCGGTCTCTGTATCCCTGGGTTAGACCACACACGGAGCACTGTGCACAGTTCCGGTCTCCGTATCCCTGGGTTAGACCACACTTGGAGCACTGTGCACAGTTCCGGTCTCCGTATCCCTGGGTTAGACCACACTGGGAGCACTGTGCACAGTTCCGGTCTCCGTATCCCTGAGTTAGACCATACTGGGAGCACTGTGCACAGTTCCAGTCTCCGTATCCCTGGGTTAGACCACACTCGGAGCACTGTGCACAGTTCTGGTCTCTGTATCCCTGGGTTAGACCACACTGGGAGCACTGTGCACAGTTCCGGTCTCCGTATCCCTGGGTTACACCACACTGGGAGCACTGTGCACAGTTCCGGTCTCCGTATCCCTGGGTTAGACCACACTTGGAGCACTGTGCACAGTTCCGGTCTCCGTATCCCTGGGTTAGACCACACTCGGAGCACTCTGCACAGTTCCGGTCTCCGTATCCCTGGGCTAGACCACACTCGGAGCACTCTGCACAGTTCTGGTCTCCGTATCCCTGGGTTAGACCACACTCGGAGCACTGTGTACAGTTCCGGTCTCCGTATCCCTGGGTTAGACCACACTCGGAGCACTGTGCACAGTTCCGGTCTCCGTATCCCTGAGTTAGACCATACTGGGAGCACTGTGCACAGTTCCGGTCTCCGTATTCCTGGGTTAGACCACACTGGGAGCACTGTGCACAGATCTGGTCTCCGTATCCCTGGGTTAGACCACACTGGGAGCACTGTGCACAGCTCCGGTCTCCGTATCCCTGGGTTAGACCACACTGGGAGCACTGTGCACAGTTCCGGTCTCTGTATCCCTGGGTTAGACCACACTCGGAGCACTGTGCACAGTTCCGGTCTCCGTATCCCTGGGTTAGACCACACTGGGAGCACTGTGCACAGTTCCGGTCTCTGTATCCCTGGGTTAGACCACACTCGGAGCACTGTGCACAGTTCCGGTCTCCGTATCCCTGGGTTAGACCACACTGGGAGCACTGTGCACAGTTCCGGTCTCTGTATCCCTGGGTTAGACCACACACGGAGCACTGTGCACAGTTCTGGTCTCCGTATCCCTGGGTTAGACCACACATGGAGCACTGTGCACAGTTCCGGTCTCCGTATCCCTGGGTTAGACCACACTCGGAGCACTGTGCACAGTTCCGGTCTCCGTATCCCTGGGTTAGACCACACTGGGAGGACTGTGCACAGTTCCGGTCTCTGTATCCCTGGGTTAGACCACACTCGGAGCACTGTGCACAGTTCCGGTCTCCGTATCCCTGGGTTAGACCACACTGGGAGCACTGTGCACAGTTCCGGTCTCCGTATCCCTGGGTTAGACCACACTCGGAGCTCTGTGCACAGTTCCGGTCTCCGTATCCCTGGGTTAGACCACACTTGGAGCACTGTGCACAGTTCCGGTCTCCGTATCCCTGGGATAGACCACACTGGGAGCACTGTGCACAGTTCCGGTCTCCGTATCCCTGGGTTAGACCACACTGGGAGCACTGTGCACAGTTCTGGTCTCTGTATCCCTGGGTTAGACCACACTTGGAGCACTGTGCACAGTTCTGGTCTCCGTATCCCTGTGTTAGACCACACTGGGAGCACTGTGCACAGTTCTGGTCTCCGTATCCCTGGGTTAGACCACACTGGGAGCACTGTGCACAGTTCCTGTCTCTGTATCCCTGGGTTAGACCACACTGGGAGCACTGTGCACAGTTCCGGTCTCCGTATCCCTGGGTTAGACCACACTTGGAGCACTGTGCACAGTTCCGGTCTCTGTATCCCTGGGTTAGACCACACTTGGAGCACTGTGCACAGTTCCGGTCTCCGTATCCCTGGGATAGACCACACTTGGAGCACTGTGCACAGATGTGGTCTCTGTATCCCTGGGTTAGACCACACTGGGAGCACTGTGCACAGTTCCGGTCTCCGTATCCCTGGGTTAGACCACACTTGGAGCACTGTGCACAGTTCCGGTCTCCGTATCCCTGGGTTAGACCACACTGGGAGCACTGTGCACAGTTCCGGTCTCCGTATCCCTGTGTTAGACCACACTTGGAGCACTGTGCACAGTTCCGGTCTCCGTATCCCTGGGTTAGACCACACTGGGAGCACTGTGCACAGTTCCGGTCTCCGTATCCCTGGGTTAGACCACACTCGGAGCACTGTGCACAGTTCCGGTCTCCGTATCCCTGGGTTAGACCACACTTGGAGCACTGTGCACAGTTCCGGTCTCCGTATCCCTGGGTTAGACCACACTCGGAGCACTGTGCACAGTTCCGGTCTCCGTATCCCTGGGTTAGACCACACTTGGAGCACTGTGCACAGTTCTGGTCTCTGTATCCCTGGGTTAGACCACACTTGGAGCACTGTGCACAGTTCCGGTCTCCCAATCACTGGGTTAGACCACACTCGGTGCACTGTGCACAGTTCCGGTCTCCGTATCCCTGGGTTAGACCACACTCTGAGCACTGTGCACAGTTCCGGTCTCCGTATCCCTGGGTTAGACCACACTGGGAGCACTGTGCACAGTTCCGGTCTCCGTATCCCTGGGTTAGACCACACTTGGAGCACTGTGCACAGTTCCGGTCTCTGTATCCCTGGGTTAGACCACACTCGGAGCACTGTGCACAGTTCCGGTCTCCGTATCCCTGGGTTAGACCACACTCGGAGCACTGTGCACAGTTCCGGTCTCTGTATCCCTGGGTTAGACCACACTGGGAGCACTGTGCACAGTTCTGGTCACCGTATCCCTGGGTTAGACCACACTTGGAGCACTGTGCACAGTTCCGGTCTCCGTATCCCTGGGTTAGACCACACTTGGAGCACTGTGCACAGTTCCGGTCTCTGTATCCCTGGGTTAGACCACACTGGGAGCACTGTGCACAGTTCCAGTCTCCGTATCCCTGGGTTAGACCACACTGGGAGCACTGTGCACAGTTCCGGTCTCCGTATCCCTGGGCTAGACCACACTCGGAGCACTGTGCACAGTTCTGGTCTCTGTATCCCTGGGTTAGACCACACTTGGAGCACTGTGCACAGTTCCAGTCTCTGTATCCCTGGGTTAGACCACACTTGGAGCACTGTGCACAGTTCCGGTCTCCGTATCCCTGGGTTAGACCACACTCGGAGCACTGTGCACAGTTCCGGTCTCCGTATCCCTGGGTTAGACCACACTGGGAGCACTGTGCACAGTTCCGGTCTCCGTATCCCTGGGTTAGACCACACTCGGAGCTCTGTGCACAGTTCCGGTCTCCGTATCCCTGGGTTAGACCACACTTGGAGCACTGTGCACAGTTCCGGTCTCCGTATCCCTGGGATAGACCACACTGGGAGCACTGTGCACAGTTCCGGTCTCCGTATCCCTGGGTTAGACCACACTGGGAGCACTGTGCACAGTTCTGGTCTCTGTATCCCTGGGTTAGACCACACTTGGAGCACTGTGCACAGTTCTGGTCTCCGTATCCCTGTGTTAGACCACACTGGGAGCACTGTGCACAGTTCTGGTCTCCGTATCCCTGGGTTAGACCACACTGGGAGCACTGTGCACAGTTCCTGTCTCTGTATCCCTGGGTTAGACCACACTGGGAGCACTGTGCACAGTTCCGGTCTCCGTATCCCTGGGTTAGACCACACTTGGAGCACTGTGCACAGTTCCGGTCTCTGTATCCCTGGGTTAGACCACACTTGGAGCACTGTGCACAGTTCCGGTCTCCGTATCCCTGGGATAGACCACACTTGGAGCACTGTGCACAGATCTGGTCTCTGTATCCCTGGGTTAGACCACACTGGGAGCACTGTGCACAGTTCCGGTCTCCGTATCCCTGGGTTAGACCACACTTGGAGCACTGTGCACAGTTCCGGTCTCCGTATCCCTGGGTTAGACCACACTGGGAGCACTGTGCACAGTTCCGGTCTCCGTATCCCTGTGTTAGACCACACTTGGAGCACTGTGCACAGTTCCGGTCTCCGTATCCCTGGGTTAGACCACACTCGGAGCACTGTGCACAGTTCCGGTCTCCGTATCCCTGGGTTAGACCACACTGGGAGCACTGTGCACAGTTCCGGTCTCCGTATCCCTGGGTTAGACCACACTGGGAGCACTGTGCACAGTTCCGGTCTCTGTATCCCTGGGTTAGACCACACTCGGTGCACTGTGCACAGTTCCGGTCTCCGTATCCCTGGGTTAGACCACACTGGGAGCACTGTGCACAGTTCCGGTCTCTTTAACAGGACGAGACCCATCCAGCCCTTGAGTCTGTTACACAGAAATAGGAGGAGCCTGGGCTACTGCTGACCTGTGGATGTGTGCAGTGACTGACTGAGTGCCTGTGTTACAGAGGCTGCAAGACAAGGATGCCTTGTCCAAACAAGTCACAGCACAGCTACATCTCGGTGTTCCCCTGATCGAGGAGATCCCCATCGCCGAGATCCCACACGAGGAACCAGAGGAGGTGAAACCAAGAGTTCAGATCGACGAAGAAGAGGAGTTGTTTCCAGAGCTCACTGAGGTACTGCATAGAATAAAGCTCCCTCCACACCGTCCCCATCAAACACTCCCAGGACAGGTACAGCACGGGGTTAGATACAGAGTAAATCTCCCTCTGCACCGTCCCCATCAAACACTCCCAGGACAGGTACAGCACGGGGTTAGATACAGAGTAAATCTCCCTCTACACCGTCCCCATCAAACACTCCCAGGACAGGTACAGCACGGGGTTAGATACAGAGTAAAGCTCCCTCTACACCGTCCCCACCAAACACTCCCAGGACAGGTACAGCACAGGGTTAGATACAGAGTAAAGCTCTCTCTACACTGTCCCCATCAAACACTCCCAGGACAGGTACAGCACGGGGTTAGATACAGAGTAAAGCTCCCTCTGCACCGTCCCCTACAAACACTCCCAGGACAGGTACAGCACGGGGTTAGATACAGAGTAAATCTCCCTCTACACCATCCCCATCAAACACTCCCAGGACAGGTACAGCATGGGGTTAGATACAGAGTAAATCTCCCTCTACACTGTCCCCATCAAACACTCCCAGGACAGGTACAGCATGGGGTTAGATACAGAGTAAATCTCCCTCTACACTGTCCCCATCAAACACTCCCAGGACAGGTACAGCACGGGGTTAGATACAGCGTAAAGCTCCTTCTACACGGTCCCCATCAAACAGTCCCAGCGCATTTACAGCACGGGGTTAGATACAGAGTAAATCTCCCTGTACACCGTCATCATCAAACACTCCCAGGACAGGTACAGCACGGGGTTAGATACACAGTAAAGCTCCCTCTACACTGTCCCCATCAAACGCTCCCAGGACAGGTACAGCACTGGGTTAGATACAGAGTAATGCTCCCTCTACACTGTCCCCATCAAACACTCCCAGGACAGGTACAGCACAGGGTTAGATACAGAGTAAAGCTCCCTCTACACCGTCACCATCAAACACTGCCAGGACAGGTACAGCACAGGGTTAGATACAGAGTAAAGCTCCCTCTACACTGTCCCCATCAAACACTCCCAGGACAGGTACAGCACGGGGTTAGATACAGCGTAAAGCTCCTTCTACACGGTCCCCATCAAACAGTCCCAGCGCATTTACAGCACGGGGTTAGATACAGAGTAAATCTCCCTGTACACCGTCATCATCAAACACTCCCAGGACAGGTACAGCACGGGGTTAGATACACAGTAAAGCTCCCTCTACACTGTCCCCATCAAACGCTCCCAGGACAGGTACAGCACTGGGTTAGATACAGAGTAATGCTCCCTCTACACTGTCCCCATCAAACACTCCCAGGACAGGTACAGCACAGGGTTAGATACAGAGTAAAGCTCCCTCTACACCGTCACCATCAAACACTGCCAGGACAGGTACAGCACAGGGTTAGATACAGAGTAAAGCTCCCTCTACACTGTCCCCATCAAACACTCCCCAGGACAGGTACAGCACGGGGTTAGATACAGAGTAAACCTCCCTCTACACCGTCCCCATCAAACACTCCCAGGACAGGTACAGCACGGGATTAGATACAGAGTAAAGCTCCCTCTATACTCACCCCATCAAACACTCCCAGGACAGGTACAGCATGGTGGTAGATACAGAGTAAAGCTCCCTCTACACTGTCCCCATCAAACACTCCCAGGACAGGTACAGCACGGGGTTAGATACAGAGTAAAGCTCCCTCTACACCGTCCCCATCAAACACTCCCAGGACAGGTACAGCACAGGGATAGATACAGAGTAAAGCTCCCTCTACACTGTCCCCATCAAACACTCCCAGGACAGGTACAGCACGGGGTTAGATACAGAGTAAAGCTCCCTCTACACCATCCCCATCAAACACTCCCAGAACAGGTACAGCACGGGGTTAGATACAGAGTAAAGCTCCCTCTACACTGTCCCCATCAAACACTCCGAGGACAGGTACAGCACGGGGTTAGATACCGAGTAAAGCTCCCTCTACACCGTCCCCATCAAACACTCCCAGGACAGGTACAGCACGGGGTTAGATACAGAGTAAAGCTCCCTCTACACTGTCTCCATCAAACGCTCCCAGGACAGATACAGCCAGGGTTAGATACAGAGTAAATCTCCCTCTACACTGTCCCCATCAAACACTCCCAGGACAGGTACAGCACGGGGTTAGATACAGAGTAAAGCTCCCTCTACACCATCCCCATCAAACACTCCCAGAACAGGTACAGCACGGGGTTAGATACAGAGTAAAGCTCCCTCTACACTGTCCCCATCAAACACTCCCAGGACAGGTACAGCACGGGGTTAGATACAGAGTAAAGCTCCCTCTACACCGTCCCCATCAAACACTCCCAGGACAGGTACAGCACGGGGTTAGATACAGAGTAAAGCTCCCTCTACACTGTCCCCATCAAACACTCCCAGGACAAGTACAGCACGGGGTTAGATACAGAGTAAAGCTCCCTCTACACCATCCCCATCAAACACTCCCAGGACATGTACAACACGGGGTTAGATACAGAGTAAATCTCCCTCAACACTGTCTCCATCAAACGCTCCCAGGACAGATACAGCACGGGTTAGATACAGAGTAAAGCTCCCTCTACACCGTCCCCATCAAACACTCCCAGGACAGGTACAGCACGGGGTTAGATACAGAGTAAAGCTCCCTCTACACCGTCCCCATCAAACACTCCCAGGACAGGTACAGCACGGGGTTAGATACAGAGTAAAGCTCCCTCCACACCGTCCCCGTCAAACACTCCCAGGACAGGTACAGCACGGGGTTAGATACAGAGTAAAGCTCCCTCTACACCGTCCCCATCAAACACTCCCAGGACAGGTACAGCACGGGGTTAGATACAGAGTAAAGCTCCCTCCACACCGTCCCCGTCAAACACTCCCAGGACAGGTACAGCACGGGGTTAGATACAGAGTAAAGCTCCCTCTACACCGTCCCCATCAAACACTCCCAGGACAGGTACAGCACAGGGATAGATACAGAGTAAAGCTCCCTCTACACTGTCCCCATCAAACACTCCCAGGACAGGTACAGCACGGGGTTAGATACAGAGTAAAGCTCCCTCTACACTGTCCCCATCAAACACTCCCAGGACAGGTACAGCACGGGGTTAGATACAGAGTAAAGCTCCCTCCACACCGTCCCCGTCAAACACTCCCAGGACAGGTACAGCACGGGGTTAGATACAGAGTAAAGCTCCCTCCACACCGTCCCCGTCAAACACTCCCAGGACAGGTACAGCACGGGGTTACATACAGAGTAAAGCTCCCTCTACACTGTCCCCATCAAACACTCCCAGGACAGGTACAGCACGGGGTTAGATACAGAGTAAAGCTCCCTCTACACCGTCCCCATCAAACACTCCCAGGACAGGTACAGCACGGGGTTAGATACAGAGTAAAGCTCCCTCCACACCGTCCCCGTCAAACACTCCCAGGACAGGTACAGCACGGGGTTAGATACAGAGTAAATCTCCCTCTACACCGTCCCCATCAAACACTCCCAGGACAGGTACAGCACGGGGTTAGATACAGAGTAAAGCTCCCTCTACACCGTCCCCATCAAACACTCCCAGGACAGGTACAGCACGGGGTTAGATACAGAGTAAAGCTCCCTCCACACCGTCCCCGTCAAACACTCCCAGGACAGGTACAGCACGGGGTTACATACAGAGTAAAGCTCCCTCTACACTGTCCCCATCAAACACTCCCAGGACAGGTACAGCACGGGGTTAGATACAGAGTAAAGCTCCCTCTACACCGTCCCCATCAAACACTCCCAGGACAGGTACAGCACGGGGTTAGATACAGAGTAAAGCTCCCTCCACACCGTCCCCGTCAAACACTCCCAGGACAGGTACAGCACGGGGTTAGATACAGAGTAAATCTCCCTCTACACCGTCCCCATCAAACACTCCCAGGACAGGTACAGCACGGGGTTAGATACAGAGTAAAACTCCCTCTACACCGTCCCCATCAAACACTCCCAGGACAGGTACAGCACAGGGTTACATACAGAGTAAAGCTCCCTCTGCACCGTCCCCATCAAACACTCCCAGGACAGGTACAGCATGGGGTTAGATACAGAGTAAAGCTCCCTCTACACCATCCCCATCAAACACTCCCAGGACAGGTACAGCACGGGGTTAGATACAGAGTAAAGCTCCCTCTACACCGTCCCCATCAAACAGGAGCTCCGACCTCCCAGCCCTGCTGAGATTTGCTCTCTTGGCACTGGCGGGTGAGGCTCAGCTCCCTCCACACCCCACCCCACCCCAAACCCCCCACCCCCTGCAACCCCCACCCCCCTCCCCTTGCCGGGTGAGCTGAGCGAGCCGCTGGGGGCTGTCATATCGTTTGTCTCGTGGCAGAGTGTGTCCTGACGGTGCGCTAGTCTGCAGAACTGGTGTGTTGCAGGAAATGGAGGGCGAGGTGAGGCGAGTCTTCCTGCCCGGGAATCCGGACGAGGTGCTGAGCGAGGGGTTCCGGCTGACCATCACGCGCAAGGACATCCACACCCTCAACCACCTTAACTGGCTCAACGATGAGGTAAAGCTGGACCGAGAGGGGAGAGGCTGGGCTGAGGGAGCGCCGCGCTGTCGGAGGGTCAGCGCTGAGGGAGCGCCGCGCTGTGGGAGGGTCAGCGCTGAGGGAGCGCCGCACTGTCGGAGGGTCAGTGCTGAGGGAGAGCCGCGCTGTGGGAGGGTCAGTGCTGAGGGAGAGCCGCACTGTCGGAGGGTCAGTGCTGAGGGAGTCCCGCACTGTCAGAGGGTCAGTGCTGAGGGAGAGCCGCGCTGTCGGAGGGTCAACACTGAGGGAGAGCCGCACTGTCGGAGGGTCAGTGCTGAGGGAGCGCCGCACTGTCGGAGGGTCAGCACTGAGGGAGCGCCGCACTGTGGGAGGGTCAGTGCTGAGGGAGCGCCGCACTGTGGGAGGGTCAGTGCTGAGGGAGAGCCGCACTGTCGGAGGGTCAGTGCTGAGGGAGAGCCGCACTATCGGAGGGTCAGTGCTGAGGGAGAGCCGCACTGTGGGAGGGTCAGTGCTGAGGGAGTGCCGCACTGTCGGAGGGTCAGTGCTGAGGGAGCGCCGCACTGTCGGAGGGTCAGTGCTGAGGGAGAGCTGCGCTGTCGGAGGGTCAGTGCTGAGGGAGAGCCGCACTGTGGGAGGGTCAGCACTGAGGGAGAGCCGCACTGTGGGAGGGTCAGCGCTGAGGGAGAGCCGCACTGTCGGAGGGTCAGTGCTGAGGGAGAGCCGCACTGTCAGAGGGTCAGTGCTGAGGGAGAGCCGCGCTGTCGGAGGGTCAACACTGAGGGAGAGCCGCACTGTCGGAGGGTCAGCACTGAGGGAGAGCCGCACTGTGGGAGGGTCAGTGCTGAGGGAGCGCCGCACTGTGGGAGGGTCAGTGCTGAGGGAGAGCCGCACTATCGGAGGGTCAGTGCTGAGGGAGCGCCGCACTGTCGGAGGATCAGTGCTCATTTCTGGGACGTTGGCGTCGTGGGTGAGGCCTTTGCTGCCCAGCCCTACTTGACACGTTAGAAGGAGGTGGGAGGGTGAGCCACCTTCTTGAGCCGCAGCAGTCCTCGTGTGTGGTGTAGGTACACCCACGGCGCTGTTAGGTAGGGACTTCCAGGATTTTGTCTGTGTGGTGTAGGTACATCCACGGCGCTGTTAGGGAGGGAGTTCCAGCATTTTGTCCCCATGTGGTGTAGGTACACCCACGGCGCTGTTAGGGAGGGAGTTCCAGGATTTTGTCCCCGTGTGTGGTGTAGGTACACCCACAGTGCTGTTAGGGAGGGAGTTCCAGGATTTTGTCCATGTGGTGTAGGTACACCCATGGCGCTGTTAGGGAGTTCCAGGATTTTGTCCGTGTAGTGTAGGTACACCCACGGCGCTGTTAGGGAGGGAGTTCCAGGATTTTGTCTCTGTGGTGTAGGTATACCCACGGCGCTGTTAGGGAGGGAGTTCTAGGATTTTGTCCCCATGTGGTGTAGGTACATCCATGGCGCTGTTAGGGAGGGAGTTCCAGGATTTTGTCCATGTGGTGTAGGTACACACACGGTGCTGTTAGGGAGGGAGTTCCAGGATTTTGTCCCCATGTGGTGTAGGTACACCCACGGCGCTGTTAGGGAAGGAGTTCCAGGATTTTGTCCTCGTCTGTGGTGTAGGTACACCCACTGCGTTGTTAGGGAGGGAGTTCCAGGATTTTGTCCGTGTGGTGTAGGTACACCCACGGCGCTGTTAGGGAGGGAGTTCCAGGATTTTGTCCCCGTGTGTGGTGTAGGTACACCCACGGCGCTGTTAGGGAGGGAGTTCCAGGATTTTGTCCGTGTGGTGTAGGTACACCCACAGCGCTGTTAGGGAGGGAGTTCCAGGATTTTGACCCGGCGACAGTGAAGGAACGGCCGATATATTCCCAAGTCGGGATGGTGAGCGGCTCGGGAGGGGAACTTGCAGGTGGTGGTGTTCCCCATGTGTCTGCTGCCCTCGTCCTTCTAGATGGTAGAGGTGGTGGGTTTGGGCGGCGCTGTCGAAGAAGCCTTGGTGAGTTGCTGCAGTGCATCTTGTAGATGGTACACACACTGCTGCCCCTGTGCGTCGGTGGTGGTGGTGGAGGGAGTGAATGTTTGTGGATGGGGTGCCCCATCGAGCGGGGGCTGCTTTGTCCTGGACGGTGTCGAGCTTCTCGAGTGTTGTGGGAGCCGCACTCATCCAGGCAAGTGGGGAGTGTCCCATCACACTCCTCCTTACCCTCCCTCTGTCTGTGTCTCTCTCTCTCTAGGTGATTAATTTCTACATGAACCTGCTGGTTGCTCGGAGTGGAAAGAGAGGCCTGCCCACAGTCCATGCTTTCAACACCTTTTTCTTTCCCAAAGTGAAGAGCGATGGTTACCAGGCGGTCAAGCGCTGGACCAAGAAGGTGGACATCTTCGCAGTGGACATCCTGCTGGTGCCTGTTCACCTTGGGGTGCACTGGTGTTTGGCGGTGAGCTTAACCCTGTCGCTGCACTTCTGGGAGCGAGTTCCCCAGCTCGGGGATGGGGGGGTGCTGGGGGCCTTAAGCAGCTGGTGGAGGCAAGGCCGAGGGATGGGCGAGAGGCCTGAATTGGAGGAACGCTGAGATCAGGCTGGGTTGTAGGGACTGGAGGAGGTTACAGAGATAGGGAGGGTTGTAGGGACTGGAGGAGGTTTTAGAGATAGGGAGGGGTGTAGGGGCTGGAGGGGGTTACAGAGATGGGGAGGGTTGTAGGGGCTGGAGGAGGGTACAGAGATAGGGAGGGATGTAGGGGCTGGAGGAGGTTACAGAGATAGGGAGGGGTGTAGGGGCTGGAGGAGGTTACAGAGATAGGGAGGGGTGTAGGGTCTGGCTCCCGCGGGGAGAATGTGGGACTCTCTCCCACGATGAGAATGTGGGACTGGCTCCCGCCGGGAGAATGTGGGACTCGCTCCCGCGGGGAGAATGTGGGACTGGCTCCCGTGGGGAGAATGTGGGACTCGCTCCCGCGGGGAGAATGTGGGACTGGCTCCCGCGGGGAGAATGTGGGACTGGCTCCCGCGGGGAGAACGTGGGACTGGCTCCCGCGGGGAGTGGGGAGAATGTGGGACTGGCTCCCGCGGCGAGAATGTGGGACTGGCTCCCGCGGGGAGAATGTGGGACTGGCTCCCGCGGGGAGAATGTGGGACTCGCTCTCGCGGGGAGAATGTGGGACTGGCTCCCGCGGGGGAGAATGTGGGACTGGCTCCCGCGGGGGAGAATGTGGGACTGGCTCCCGCGGGGAGAATGTGGGACTGGCTCCCGCCGGGAGAATGTGGGACTCGCTCCCGCGGGGAGAATGTGGGACTCGCTCCCGCGGGGAGAATGTGGGACTCGCTCCCGCGGGGAGAATGTGGGACTCGCTCCCGCGGGGAGAATGTGGGACTGGCTCCCGCGGGGGAGAATGTGGGACTCGCTCCCGCGGGGAGAATGTGGGACTGGCTCCCGCGGGGAGTGGGGGAGAATGTGGGACTGGCTCCCGCGGGGGAGAATGTGGGACTCGCTCCCACGGGGAGAATGTGGGACTGGCTCCCGTGGGGGAGAATGTGGGACTGGCTCCCGCGGGGAGAATGTGGGACTCGCTCCCACGGGGGAGAATGTGGGACTCGCTCCCGCGGGGGAGAATGTGGGACTCGCTCCCGCGGGGAGAATGTGGGACTCGCTCCCGCGGGGAGAATGTGGGACTCGCTCCCGCGGGGGAGAATGTGGGACTCGCTCCCGCGGGGAGAATGTGGGACTCGCTCCCACGGGGAGAATGTGGGACTCGGTCGCCCGGGGAGAATGTGGGACTGGCTCCCGCGGGGGAGAATGTGGGACTGGCTCCCGCGGGGAGAATGTGGGACTCGCTCCCGCGGGGGAGAATGTGGGACTGGCTCCCGCGGGGAGAATGTGGGACTCGCTCCCGCGGGGGAGAATTTGGGACTCGCTCCCGCGGGGGAGAATGTGGGACTGGCTCCCGCGGGGAGAATGTGGGACTGGCTCCCGCGGGGAGAATGTGGGACTGGCTCCCGCGGGGAGAATGTGGGACTGGCTCCCGCGGGGGAGAATGTGGGACTGGCTCCCGCGGGGGAGAATGTGGGACTCGCTCCCGCGGGGAGAATGTGGGACTGGCTCCCGCGGGGAGAATGTGGGACTCGCTCCCGCGGGGAGAACGCGGGACTCGCTCCCGCGGGGGAGAATGTGGGACTGGCTCCCGCGGGGAGAATGTGGGACTGGCTCCCGCGGAGGAGAATGTGGGACTCGCTCCCGCGGGGAGAATGTGGGACTGGCTCCCGCGGGGAGAATGTGGGACTCGCTCCCGCGGGGAGAATGTGGGACTCGCTCCCGCGGGGGAGAATGTGGGACTGGCTCCCGCGGGGAGAATGTGGGACTGGCTCCCGCGGGGAGAATGTGGGACTGGCTCCCGCGGGGAGAATGTGGGACTCGCTCCCACGGGGAGAATGTGGGATTCGCTCCCGCGGGGAGAATGTGGGACTCGCTCCCGCGGGGAGAATGTGGGACTGGCTCCCGCGGGGGAGAATGTGGGACTGGCTCCCACGGGGGAGAATGTGGGACTCGCTCCCGCGGGGAGAATGTGGGACTCGCTCCCGCGGGGGAGAATGTGGGACTCGCTCCCGCGGGGAGAATGTGGGACTGGCTCCCGCGGGGAGAGTGTGGGACTGGCTCCCGCGGGGAGAGTGTGGGACTCGCTCCCGCGGGGAGAATGTGGGACTCGCTCCCGCGGGGAGAATGTGGGACTGGCTCCCGCGGGGAGAATGTGGGACTCGCTCCCGCGGGGAGAACGCGGGACTCGCTCCCGCGGGGGAGAATGTGGGACTCGCTCCCGCGGGGGAGAATGTGGGACTGGCTCCCGCGGGGGAGAATGTGGGACTGGCTCCCGCGGGGAGAATGTGGGACTTGCTCCCGCGGGGAGAATGCGGGACTCGCTCCCGCGGGGAGAATGTGGGACTCGCTCCCGCGGGGAAAATGTGGGTCTGGCTCCCGCGGGGAGTGGGGAGAATGTGGGACTGGCTCCCGCGGGGAGAATGTGGGACTGGCTCCCGCGGGGAGAATGTGGGACTGGCTCCCGCGGGGAGAATGTGGGACTGGCTCCCGCGGGGGAGAATGTGGGACTGGCTCCCGCTGGGGAGAATGTGGGACTGGCTCCCGCGGGGGAGAATGTGGGACTCGCTCCCGCGGGGAGAATGTGGGACTGGCTCCCGCGGGGAGAATGTGGGATTCGCTCCCGCGGGGAGAATGTGGGACTGGCTCCCGCGGGGAGAATGTGGGACTGGCTCCCACGGGGAGAATGTGGGACTCGCTCCCGCGGGGAGAATGTGGGACTCGCTCCCGCGGGGAGAATGTGGGACTGGCTCCCGCGGGGGAGAATGTGGGACTGGCTCCCGCGGGGAGAATGTGGGACTGGCTCCCGCGGGGAGAATGTGGGACTGGCTCCCGCGGGGAGAATGTGGGACTCGCTCCCGCGGGGAGAATCTGGGACTGGCTCCCGCGGGGAGAATGTGGGACTGGCTCCCGCGGGGAGAATGTGGGACTGGCTCCCGCGGGGGAGAATGTGGGACTGGCTCCCGCGGGGAGAATGTGGGACTGGCTCCCGCGGGGAGAATGTGGGACTGGCTCCCGCGGGGAGAATGTGGGACTGGCTCCCGCGGGGAGAATGTGGGACTCGCTCCCGCGGGGAGAATCTGGGACTGGCTCCCGCGGGGAGAATGTGGGACTGGCTCCCGCGGGGGAGAATGTGGGACTGGCTCCCGCGGGGAGAATGTGGGACTGGCTCCCGCGGGGGAGAATGTGGGACTGGCTCCCGCGGGGAGAATGTGGGACTGGCTCCCACGGGGGAGAATGTGGGACTGGCTCCCGCGGGGGAGAATGTGGGACTCGCTCCCGCGGGGAGAATGTGGGACTCGCTCCCGCGGGGAGAATGTGGGACTGGCTCCCGCGGGGAGAATGTGGGACTGGCTCCCGCGGGGAGTGGGGAGAATGTGGGACTGGCTCCCGCGGGGAGAACGTGGGACTCGCTCCCGCGGGGGAGAATGTGGGACTCGCTCCCGCGGGGAGTGGGGGAGAATGTGGGACTCGCTCCCGCGGGGAGTGGGGGAGAATGTGGGACTGGCTCCCGCGGGGAGAATGTGGGACTGGCTCCCGCGGGGGTGAATGTGGGACTTGCTCCCGCGGGGAGAATGTGGGACTCGCTCCCGCGGGGAGAATGTGGGACTCGCTCCCGCGGGGAGAATGTGGGACTGGCTCCCGCGGGGAGAATGTGGGACTCGCTCCCGCGGGGGAGAGTGTGGGACTGGCTCCCGCGGGGAGAATGTGGGACTGGCTCCCGCGGGGAGAATGTGGGACTCGCTCCCACGGGGGAGAATGTGGGACTCGCTCCCGCGGGGAGAATGTGGGACTGGCTCCCGCGGGGAGAATGTGGGACTGGCTCCCGCGGGGAGAATGTGGGACTCGCTCCCGCGGGGAGAATGTGGGACTCGCTCCTGCGGGGAGAATGTGGGACTGGCTCCCGCGGGGAGAATGTGGGACTCGCTCCCGCGGGGGAGAATGTGGGACTGGCTCCCGCGGGGGAGAATGTGGGACTGGCTCCCGCGGGGGGAGAGTGTGGGACTCGCTCCCGCGGGGAGAATGGGGGACTTGTTTGGAAGAAGGAGAAGTGATCTTATTGAAGCGTATAAGGTTCTGAGGGGCGGGGGAGATGCTGGAAGGATTTCCGCCATGGGGAGAATCTAGAAAGAGTGGGGGGGAGGGGGGCTCAGTTTCAGAATAAGGGGTCTCCCATTGAAGACGGAGACGAGGAGGAATTTCTTCTCTGAGGGTGGTCAGTCCGTGGAATTCTCTCCCCCTCCCCCCTCGAGACCTGCGGAGGCCGGGTCAGTGAATAGATTCAAGGCTGAGTGAGACGGGTTTCTGATCGAGGGGGGCCGAGGGTTATTGGCGTTGGCGGTGGGGGTGGGGGGGGGAAAAACAGACAGCAGAGTGGAGTTAAGGCCACCATCAGACCAGCCGTGGCCTTATTGAACGGGAGGGTGGGATCGAGGGGCTGAATGGGCCTCCTCCTGTTCCTGTGTAGCAGACACGAGGAGAGGGGCCTGAATGGCCTCCTCCTGTTCCTGTGTAGCAGACACGAGGAGAGGGGCTGAATGGCCTCCTCCTGTTCCTGTGTAGCAGACATGAGGAGAGGGGCTGAATGGCCTCCTCCTGTTCCTGTGTAGCAGACTCGAGGAGAGGGGCTGAATGGGGCCTCCTCCTGTTCCTGTGTAACAGGCTCGGGGAGGAGGGGCTGAATGGCCTCCTCCTGTTCCTGTGTAGCAGACACGAGGAGAGGGGCTGAATGGCCTCCTCCTGTTCCTGTGTAGCAGACGCGAGGAGAGGGGCTGAATGGCCTCCTCCTGTTCCTGTGTTACAGGCTCGAGGAGGAGGGAGAGGGGGCTGAATGGGCTTCCTCCTGTTCCTGTGTAGCAGACACGAGGAGAGGGGGCTGAATGGCCTCCTCCTGTTCCTGTTGTAACAGGCCTCGAGGAGGAGGGAGAGGGGCTGAATGGGCTTCCTCCTGTTCCTGTGTAGCAGACACGAGGAGAGGGGGCTGAATGGCCTCCTCCTGTTCCTGTGTAACAGGCTCGAGGAGGAAGGAGAGGGGGCTGAATGGGGCCTCCTCCTGTTCCTGTGTAACAGGCTCGAGGAGGAGGGAGAGGGGGCTGAATGGCCTCCTCCTGTTCCTGTGTAACAGGCTCGAGGAGGAGGGAGAGGGGCTGAATGGCCTCCTCCTGTTCCTGTGTAACAGGCTCGAGGAGGAGGGAGAGGGGCTGAATGGGACTCCAGCAGCACCCCGAGAGTTTGCTGCATGAGGCGAGCCGGGGGGGGGAGGGGGGTGTGTGGTCGGCAGGGTGGGGGGGATGTACAAGCCCCACGCGGACACGGTCTCGGACCGCGGCCCTGCCCTGCCCTGCCCTGCTAACCTGTTTTGCCTGCCTCACCCAGGTGGTGGATTTCCGGAGGAGGACCATCCTGTACTACGACTCGATGGGTGGCAGCAACGATGAGGCCTGTCGGATATTGCTGTGAGTGTCCCCGCCGGCCCTCGCCAAGGCTGGCTCCGAGGCTTGGGGGTGGGGGGGTGGGGGGTGTGGGGAGGGAGCAGCGGTGGGAGGTTAGCATTGACCAGAAACGGAACTGGGACCAGCCATATAAACACTGTGGCTACAAGAGCAGGTCAGAGGCTGGGAATCCTGCGGAGAGTCACTCACCTCCTGACTCCCCCCCACCAAAGCCTGTCCACCATCTACAAGGCACAAGTCAGGAGTGTGATGGGACACCCCCCACTCGCCTGGATGAGTGCGGCTCCCACAACACTCGAGAAGCTCGACACCGTCCAGGACAAAGCAGCCCCCGCTCGATGGGGCCTCCCATCCACAAACATTCACTCCCTCCCACCACCACCACCACCGACGCACAGGGGCAGCAGCGTGTGTACCATCTACAAGATGCACTGCAGCAACTCGCCAAGGGCTCCTTCGACAGCGCCGCCCAAACCCACCACCTCTACCATCTAGAAGGACGAGGGCAGCAGACACATGGGGAACACCACCACCTGCAAGTTCCCCCTCCCAGCCCCACTCACCATCCCGACTTGGGAATATATCGGCCGTTCCTTCACTGTCGTTGGGACAAAATCCTGGAACTCCCTCCCTAACAGCGCCGTGGGTGTACCTACACCACACAGACAAAATCCCGGAACTCCCTCCCTAACAGCGCCGTGGGTATACCTACACCACACACGGGGACAAAATCCTGGAACTCCCTCCCTAACAGCGCTGTGGGTGTACCTACACCACACGGGACAAAATCCTGGAACTCCCTCCCTAACAGCGCCGTGAGTGTACCTACACCACACGGACAAAATCCTGGAGCTCCCTCCCTAACAGTGCCGTGGGTGTACCTTCACCACACACGGGTCAAAATCCTGGAACTCCCTCCCTAACAGCGCCGTGAGTTGTACCTACACCACACGGACAAAATCCTGGAACTCCCTCCCTAACAGCGCCGTGGGTGTACCTACACCACACACGGGGACAAAATCCTGGAACTCACTCCCTAACAGCGCGTGGGGTGTACCTACACCACACACGGGGACAAAATCCTGGAACTCCCTCCCTAACAGCGCTGTGGGTGTACCTACACCACAACGGGACAAAATCCTGGAACTCCCTCCCTAACAGCGCCATGGGTTGTACCTACAACACACGGACAAAAATCCTGGAACTCCCTCCCTAACAGCACCGTGGATGTACCTACACCAATAGGGACAAAATCCTGGAACTCCCTCCCTAACAGCACTGTGGGTGTACCTACACCACAGGGACAAAATCCTGGAACTCCCTCCCTAACAGCACTGTGGGTGTACCTACACCACAGGGACAAAATCCTGGAACTCCCTCCCTAACAGTGCCGTGGGTGTACCTACACCACACGGGACAAAATCCTGGAACTCCCTCCCTAACAGCGCCGTGGGTGTACCTACACCACACACGGATCAAAATCCTGGAACTCTCTCCCTAACAGCGCCGTGGGTGTACCTACACCACACACGGGGACAAAATCCTGGAACTCCCTCCCTAACAGCGCTGTGGGTGTACCTACACCACACACGGGTCAAAATCCTGGAACTCCCTCCCTAACAGCGCTGTGGTGTACCTACACCACACACGGGTCAAAATCCTGGAACTCCCTCCCTAACAGCGCCGTGGGTGGACCTACACCACACGGGGACAAAATCCTGGAACTCCCTCCCTAACAGCGCCGTGGGTGTACCTACACCACACGGGGACAAAATCCTGGAACTCCCTCCCTAACAGCGCCGTAGGTGTACCTACACCACACAGACAAAATCCTGGAACTCCCTCCCTAACAGCGACGTGGGTGTACCTACACCACACGGGGACAAAATCCTGGAACTCCCTCCCTAACAACGCCGTGGGTGTACCTACACCACACGGACAAAATCCTGGAACTCCCTCCCTAACAACGCCGTGGGTGTACCTACACCACACGGACAAAATCCTGGAACTCCCTCTCTAACAGCGCCGTGGGTGTACCTACACCACACGGGGACAAAATCCTGGAACTCCCTCCCTAACAGCGCCGTGGGTGTACCTACACCACACACAGGGACAAAATCCTGGAACTCCCTCCCTAACAGCGCCGTGGGTGTACCTACACCACACAGGGGGACAAAATCCTGGAACTCCCTCCCTAACGGTGCCGTGGGTGTACCTACACCACACACGGGGACAAAATCCTGGAACTCCCTCCTAACAGCGCCGTGAGTGTACCTACACCACACGGACAAAATCCTGGAACTCCCTCCCTATCTGCGCCGTGGGTGTACCTACACCACACGGACAAAATCCTGGAACTCCCTGACAGCGCCGTGGGTGTACCTACACCACACGGACAAAATCCTGGAACTCCCTGACAGCGCCGTGGGTGTACCGACACCACACACGGGACAAAATCCTGGAACTCCCTCCCTAACAGCGCCGTGGGTGTACCTACCCCACACGGGGACAAAATCCTGGAACTTCCCTCCCCTAACAGCGCCGTGGGTGTACCTACACCACACACGGTCAAAATCCTGGAACTCCGTCCCTAACAGCGCCGTGGGTGTACCCTACACCACACGGACAAAATCCTGGAACTCCCTCCCTAACAGCGCCGTGGGTGTACCTACACCACACACGGTCAAAATCCTGGAACTCCCTCCCTAACAGCGCCGTGGGTGTACCTACACCACACACGGACAAAATCCTGGAACTCCCTCCCTAACAGCGCCGTGGGTGTACCTACACCACACACGGGGACAAAATCCTGGAACTCCCTCCCCTAACAGCGCCGTGGGTGTACCTACACCACACACGGGGACAAAATCCTGGAACTCCTTCCCTAACAGCGCCGTGGGTGTACCTACACCACACACGGGGACAAAATCCTGGAACTCCCTCCCTAACAGCGCTGTGGGTGTACCTACACCACACACGGGGACAAAATCCTGGAAACTCCCTCCCTAACAGCGCAGGGAGGTCCTACTGGAGTATGTATGTAAACACTAGTTAGACCGCAACTAGACTACTGCGCACGGTCCTGGTCACCGCATCGCAGATCACACACGAGAGAGGGGGACACGGAGGAGATTTTTAACAGGGGGATGTTGCCGGAACTGGAGGATTTCGGGAGTTTGAGGGAAAGATTGGATAGGCTGGGGTTGTTTTCTTTGGAACAGAGGGATGGCTCTTACCACCGCCCCCCCCCCCACCCCGCCCCCCCCCACCACCCCACCGGGCATCGTACGGTATCTGTGCTGGCCGCCAGTGCTGGCTTGGGGGCGTTGGACCAGCTCGGTCTCGCAGGCAGGAGGCGCTGGAGGTGGGTGTAGGCAGCGGAGGGGGTGTGTCGGAGATGGGGAGGGGGTGCGGGGAGGGGGTTGGGGTGGGGGGGGGGGACGGGTGTGGGGGGGCGTGTGTGTGTGAAGGCTGAGCCTCGGCTGGTCCTCTTGCCTAAGGAGGGAGACATCCCCCTGCATCGGGGGGTCCGTTCGGAGAAGGTTCGCTGGGCTGATCCCTGGGACGAAGTGGGGGGTGGGTTTGTCTCACGGGGGAAAGGTTCAGCAGGTTGGGCCCTGGACCCCGTTGGGAGCTTAGAAGAGCGAGAGGTGATCTTATCGAAACAGATCAGATTCTGAGAGCGGGTCGGGGGGTGGGGGGGCTTGACAGGGTGGATGCTGTGAGGGTGTTTCCCCACCTCCCCTCGTGGGGGGATTCTAGAACGAGGGAGGGAGGGAGGGGGGCACAGATTCTAGAATAAGGGGTCTCCCGTTGAAGACGGAGACGAGGAGGAATTTCTCCCCTCAGAGGGGGGGGGGGTCAGTCTGTGGAATTCTCCCCCCCACAGACAGCAGCGGAGGCCGGGTCAGTGAATATACCCGAGGCCGGGAGGGACGGGTTTCTGGGCGACGAGGGAGCCGTGGGTTATGGGCGGGGGGGGGGGAGGGACAGACAGGAAAGCGGAACTGAGGCCGCAGCGAGATCAGCCGTGATCTTAGTGAATGGGGGGGAATAGGACCGAGGGGCCGATGATTCTCTACCCCCCCCCCCCACAACCCCCCCCCCCATTTATTAAGGACCTTACAGCGCTCTGAGCCCGTGTGTTCTCTCAGCCTCCCCCGTCTGTTTGCCCCTGTCGCTTGCAGGCGGTACCCTGAAGCAGGAAAGCGTCGACAAGAAGGCGAAGGAATTCGAAACCAGCGGCCTGGGTCCTGGGCAGCAAGGGGAGCCGGGTGAGTGTTGGGCGCTGCCGGCGGAGCTACCCCGGGTCCCTCCGCCCGCCGACAGGAGCCGGGGCGCGCACCTGGAGGGGCGGGATCGCGCCGGGGCGAACCACGCCTGCCGCCAGGGAGTGTCGTCTCCCCCCCCTCCCCCCCCCACTTCCCGCCCGCTGAGGGGCTCTGGGTCTGTGCCGGTCGGCTGTTGCGGGGTTGGGGCGGGAGGGGGGGTGGGGGGGGGGTGGGGTGGGGGGTTGGTGGGGTCGGCAGCAACGCCCCAGGCAGACGCCCTCCTCTTCCTCGTGTTGTGGATGTGCTGTAAGGAGGGGGTGGGGTGGGGGGGAGGTGTGGGTATGCACGGTTGGGGGAGACCGTGCATGCGGTGGGGGGGGAGAGAGCGCACGCATGGTGAGGGGAGAGCACACGCATGGTGGGGGAGAGCGCATGGGCGGTGGGGGGAGAGCACACGCCTTGGGGGAGAGCACACGCATTGGTGAGGGGAGAGCGCACACATGGTGGGGGGAGAGCACACGTATGGTGAGGGGATGAGCGCACGCGCGGTGGGGGAGAGCACACGTATGGTGGGTGGAGAGCGCATGGGCGGTGGGGGGAGAGCACACGCAATGGTGAGGGGAGAGCGCACACATGGTGGGAGGAGAGCACACGCCTGGGGGGAGAGTGCACGTGTGGTGGGGGGAGAGCACACGTATGGTGGGGGTGGAGAGCGCATGGGCGGGTGGGGGGAGAGCACACCGCATGGTGAGGGGGAGAGCGCACACATGGTGGGGGGAGAGCACACGTATGGTGAGGGAGAGCGCACGCGCATGTGGGGGGAGGAGCGCTACGCGCGGTGGGGGAGAGCACACGCCTGGGGGGAGAGCGCACACGCGCGGTGGGGGGAGAGCACACGCCTGGGGGAGAGCGCACACGCGCGGTTGGGGGGGAGAGCACACGCCTGGGGGGGAGAGCGCACACGCGCGGGTGGGGGGAGAGCACACGTATGGTGAGGGGGAGAGCGCACGCGCGGTGGGGGGAGAGCACACGTAATGGTGAGGAGAGAGTGCACGCGCGGTGGGGGGGGAGAGCGCGCGCGACACGCCGGGCCGGTGAAACGTGTGCAAGGTTTGGGGTTGAGGAGGGAAACGCGGGGGTGCGGGGCGAGCGGTCATTGGTCTCCGGGGGCCGTGGGCGCAGCTGGAGGCCTGGGGCCGCGATCCCCTTTCACACCGTCCCTGACGCCCACCTGTCTCCCTCCCTCGCTGCAGGAGATCCCCCAGCAGATGAACGGCAGTGACTGCGGCATGTTCACCTGCAAGTACGCGGACTACATCAGCCAGGACCGGGCCATCCCACTTCGGCCAGGTAAGAGGCGCAGCGGTCACTCCCAGCAACCCCCACCCACCCGCTGCCCGCCGTGAGACCCCAGCCGTCCGTCCATCCGTCCATCACGGGCCAGGCAAGGCGCCCAGCTCGATGGGTGGGGTGGGGTGGGGTTTTGGCCGCCGAGACCCCCTTCGTTCCTCCTCCCCCCCCTCCCTAGCCTGGTGGGGGTGTGGGGTTGGGAGGGGTTTGAAAGCTATCGCACGGTTGGGGGAGGGGGGGGAGGGGTGGGCGGAGGGGGTGGTGGGGGGGGTGCGGGGGTAGAACCTGCGTTTGCTGAGTTGGCTGAAAGGCTGAAACAGGGCATCGATGGGGTAAAAGGAGGAGGTAGGTGCGTAAAGTGGGCAGTCCTTCTCCTCACCTCCCCACCCCCCCACCCGAGATCACTTGTATGGTTCAACCCGACTTGCGGAAGCGGTGGGGGGGTGTGGAGAGAAGGTGTGGCTGGTTTGAGGTGGGTGGGGGGGGGTGAGGCGTAGGGCGGACCAGCACAGGCGCGGGGACTGTTTCACGGCGACCTGCAGGCTCGCGGCTCCAAGGAGGTGCTCGGGAGGGTGGGGGTGGGGGTGGCCTCGGGGAGGGGAGGGGAGCAGCACCTTATGGGGGGGGGGGGTGTGGGGAGGTGCGGGGGTGCAGTGGGGGGGGTTAAGGCTGGAGCTGTATTGTAGCACGTAGCGAGGGCGGACCCTGTGTCGACTCTCTCTCTCTCTCCACACGCACGCTCCCCTCCCTCTCTCCTCCCTCCTTCCTGGGTGGGTGGAGACCGGGAATGGGGGTGGGGTTCTGACGCCTGCTCTCTGTCATTTTTTTTCCCAGAAACACATGCCTTATTTCAGACAGAGAATGGCCTGGGAGATCCTCCACCAGAAACTGCTCTGACCTTCCGGACTGGAAACGATGACACAGATACATTCCTCTGGCGTGTGTGTGTGCGTGTGTGTGTGCGTGTACGTGTGTGTGTGTGTGTGTAAGTGCGTGTGGGCGGGTGCAGCGCCTCTGGCAGTGCGGGTCACCCACTGCAGGCTTGGAGGGCCAACTCCCCCAGCCCCCACCTTGAACCCCTTGTCTCTTCCAGAGAGCCTGCAGCGTTACTCAGTCCCCTGACCCCGGGGAGGGGTGGGGGAGGGGGAAGGGACGGGTCCCCATTGCGTCACCGCACAGCCTAACGCCGTCCCCTCTGTTGGCGGAGAAGCCGGCGGCAGAGCGAGTTGGAGTGACGGCCCTCCTCCCTCTCCGGCCCTCCCCAGCAACCCCTTCCCTCCCCCTCCCCACCGTGCCAGCGTGTGCCTCGCCTCGATACTCCCTCAAAGCAAAAAAGGCACTGAGGCCGGCGTCTCGGTTCACCCCCGAGTGGTCACAAAGCGGTCTGGACCTCCCTCCCTTCCGTCCGTCCCTCCAGCCGACTTGCCTCCCTCCGCTGGCCTGTTCGTTCTCTCTCTCTCTCCCCACCCCCCCCCCACCCACCCACCCACCCCTCCCCCCTCACCCTCCGCCAAAACGTGGACCCGTACCCCGTTGCTGCCCGCGTGGGGTGCAGGCACCTGACTGTGCGTGTGAAGAGTGAGAGCCAGTGTGTGACGCGCATGAAGCCTCCAAGCGTGTCCCTCCGTTTTTAACGACTCCCCCTCCCCAGGTTGCGAGGCATCGAGGCGGTCGCGAGGGGCTGGGTGTCGGGGTGGGAGGGTGGGGGGGAGAAGGGAGGCTGATTGACATCCACCCCGACCCCCGCCTCGTCTGGGAGCTACCATCCCCCTGCCCCCCCGCCCCCGGCTCCCTGTGCCTCTCCAGTTGCCCGGAGATAATTTATTTGTACTGGATTTTTGTAAGCCCTGCCCGTGTTTTCTTTTTTTATACATATATATATAAAAGGGGCAGCTGGGGTGGGTGTGTGTGGAAGATTCTCGTGTGTGTGAGAGAGTGTGTGTGTGTGTGAGAATGTGTGTGTGAGAGTGAGCGTGTGTGTGAGCGTGTGTGCGAGCGTGTGTGCGTGTGCATGTGTGAGAGAGTGTGTGTGCATGTGCGCGCGAGCGTGTGTCCTGTGTGTGAGTGCGTGTGCGCGCGAGCGTGTGTGCGTGTGCGCGCGAGCGTGTGTGTGCGCGCGAGCGTGAGTGTGAGTGCGTAATGCGCGCGAGTGTGTGTGCGCGCGAGCGTGTGTGTGCGCGCGAGCATTTGTGTGAGTGCGTGTGCACGCGAGCGTGTGCGTGTGCGCGCGAGCGTGTGTGTGTGCGTGTGCGCACGAGCGTTTGTGAGTGCGTATGCGCGCGAGCGTGTGTGTGCGTATGCGCGCGAGCGTGTGTGTGTGTGCGTGCACACGAGCGTGTGTGTGCGTGTGCGCGCGAGCGTGTGTGTGCGCGTGTGCGCGCGAGCGTGTGTGTGCGTGTGCGCGCGAGCATGTGTGTGTGTGTGTGCGTATGTGCGCGAGCATGTGTGTGCGTGTGCGCGCGAGCGTGTGTGTGCGTATGCGCGCGAGCGTGTGTGTGCGTGTGCGCGCGCGGAGCGTGTGTGTGTGCGCGCGAGCGTGTGTGCGTGTGCGCGCGAGTGTGTGTGTGTGAGTGCGTGCGTGTGCGTGCGAGCGTGTGTGTATGTGAGTGCGCGCCGTGCAGAAACCGTGTTTTTTGCCCCTGAATGCGGAAATCTTTTTCTGATGCACCTACGAATTATGCTAAATTTATACAAAAAAAGTGCGTCTAGATTTTACTCAGCTGGCCTCTATTTTACTGCCTGTTTTTTACGAGCTCATGAGCTATTTTGTACCTTGTCTCTCTCTCTCTCTCTCTCTCATTTAATAATTTTGTACAGCCAATTGGAGGCTCCACCGGAGCCAAGTTCAGGACACAGCCCGGGCCTGAGTTCAGGGTCGAATAAAAGCAGATGATTTTTTTCTTTACTTTTTGTTGTGTGTCATCTCTCTTTTCACTCAGTTGATTTACTCCAACTGCACCGAACCCCCCCCCCCCGCGACCCTCAACTCCTTTTAACCTCCCTGTTTTCTGCTTCTCCAGGGGCTGCTCAGGTACAGGAACAGCCCCGCACCCCCCCCCAAACGCAGCGAGACCCGGACGGTATCCAGGCTCGGGGCTGACCAGTGGCAAGTCACATTCCTGCTACACCCCGGTACCAGGCAACAACCATCTCCCAACAAGACACAATCCAACCATCGCCCCCTTTGACCTTCACTGGCATCACCATCGCTGAATCCCCCCCCTCTAGCAACATCCTGGGGGTCACCACTGACCAGAAACTGAACTGGGACCAGCCATATAAACACTGTGGCTACAAGAGCAGGTCAGAGGCTGGGAATCCTGCGGAGAGTCACTCACCTCCTGACTCCCTCCCCAAAGCCTGTCCACCATCTACAAGACACAAGTCAGGAGTGTGATGGGACACCCCCACTCGCCTGGATGAGTGCGGCTCCCACAACACTCGAGAAGCTCGACACCGTCCAGGACAAAGCAGCCCCCACTCGATGGGGCCCCCCCATCCACAAACATTCACTCCCTCCACCACCACCACCGACGCACAGGGGCAGCAGTGTGTGTACCATCTACAAGATGCACTGCAGCAACTTGCCAAGGGCTCCTTCGACAGCGCCCGCCTAAACCCCACCACCTCTACCATCTAGAAGGACGAGGGCAGCAGACACATGGGGAACACCACCACCTGCAAGTTCCCCTCCCAGCCCCACTCACCATCCTGACTTGGGAATATATCGGTCGTTCCTTCACTGTCGCCGGGTCAAAATCCTGGAACTCCCTCCCTAACAGCGCCGTGGGTGTACCTACACCACACAGACAAAATCCTGGAACTCCCTCCCTAACAGCGCTGTGGGTGTACCTACACCACAACGGACAAAATCCTGGAACTCCCTCCCTAACAGCGCTGTGGGTGTACCTACACCACACGGACAAAATCCTGGAACTCCCTCCCTAACAGCGCTGTGGGTGTACCTACACCACACATGGGGACAAAATCCTGGAACTCCCTCCCTAACAGCACTGTGGGTGTACCTACACCACACGGACAAAATCCTGGAACTCCCTCCCTAACAGCGCCGTGGGTGTACCTACACCACACACGGGGACAAAATCCTGAACTCCCTCCCTAACAGCGCCGTGGGTGTACCTACACCACACACGGGACAAAATCCTGGAACTCCCTCCCTAACAGCACTGTGGGTGTACCTACACCACAGGGACAAAATCCTGGAACTCCCTCCCTAGCAGCGCCGTGGGTGTACCTGCACCATGCGGACAAAATCCTGGAACTCCCTCCCTAGCAGCGCCGTGGGTGTACCTACACCACACGGACAAAATCCTGGAACTCCCTCCCTAACAGCGCCGTGGGTGTACCTACACCACATGTACAAAATCCTGGAACTCCCCTCCCTAACAGCGCCGTGGGTGTACCTACACCACACACGGGGACAAAATCCTGGAACTCCCTCCCTAACAGCGCCGTGGGTGTACCTACACCACACACGGGGACAAAATCTTGGAACTCATCCCTAACAGCGCCGTGGGTGTACCTACACCACACGGACAAAATCCTGGAACTCCCTCCCTAACAGCGCCGTGGGTGTACCTACACCACACGGACAAAATCCTGGAACTCCCTCTCTAACAGCGCCGTGGGTGTACCTACACCACACACGGGGACTGCAAACGGCTCAAGAAGGCGGCTCACCCCCCACCGCCTTGAGTGGGTGACTCAGGAGAGGAGCTGTCGCAACACCCACGTAGAATCATAGAAAGCTTACGGCACAGAAAGAGACCACTCGGCCCATCGTGTCTGTGCCGGCCGAAAAATGAGGGCACCCCCCCCCCCCTTCACCCCCACCACCCCCAGCCTAATCCCACTTTCCAGTATTTGGTCCATAGCCCTGAAAGTTACCGCACATGAGGCACACGCCCAGACGCTTGTTAAATGAGTCGAGGGTTTCTGCCTCTACTGACCCTTTCAGGCAGAGAGTTCTAGACCCCCCGCAACCCTCTGGGTGGACAAAAAACAATTCCTCATCCGCCCTCTAACCCTTCAACCAAATCCACGCCCCCACCTCCCAGTCACTGACCTCTCTGCTAACGTAAACAGGACCACCCCCCCCCCCTCACAATTTTGGTACACCTCCATCCCATCTTCCCTCCTCCTCCGCCTCCTTTGCTCTGAGGGGGACAACCCCAGCCTATCCAAACTTTCCTCGTTGGCTGCAATTTTCCCCAGACCTGGGTGGCAACATCCTGGTAAAAAAAAAAATTAAGAAAATCTCCTCTCTTACCCTCTCTCGCGTAATTATGTCCTCACTGTAAGGTGGTGACCGGAAAACTGCACACGGTACTCTAGTTGTGGCCTAACTAGTGTTTGTACAGTTGCAGCACAACCACCGTGCTCTTACACTCTATATCTCGGCTAATAAAGGCGAGGACTCCGTCTGCCGCCTTAACCACCTTATCAACAGCCGCCGTGCTAGAATGTAAAACACTCCGGAGCGTGTATTATTGAGCCTTTACGACGCCTGTTGACGCCGATGGAACGATCTCCGGGAGTGAGCACTGCCACTGGAGGTGAAACGTAGGACCGGGGCAGACATTGTCCGGTAAGAACAATCATTCTGAGGTAAAGGATGAGCAGGGAATTCACACCAGAGAGCGAGAGCGAGCGAGATCCGGTTACTTTCTCGATCGATATTTTATTAGTTCAACGTGGAAACATGCGGAGAACGTGACACCCGCCAAGTAACTTGCGACCCCTGACCCGACGTAGATCGAGTGTGTCTCCCCCCTCGGTCCTCACCCAACTCTCTGAGCCCAACCCTTCTCATCGTCACCACCAGTGAAAGGGGGCGATCTTTACGTGTTCCCTGGATTCGGGGGTGGGGGGTGGGTGGGGAGGTGCCGGAGGACTGGAGAATTGCCAGCAGTTACTCCCTGGTTCCAAAACGGCTGTAAAAGATCTGCCCTGCCTTGGCAGTCCAGTCCGTTCAACTTCGGGGCTGGGGAACCTTCTGGAAAGAGTTATTCTGGAAAGTCCGAACGGTCGCGTGGAAAACCGAGGATTGATTCGGGGAGGGGTCAGCGTGGATTCGTTCAAGGAAAGTCGTGTCTTACCTTGCCAGAGGTTTTTTTTTTTTTTGAAGAGGTAACAGAGGGGATCGATGAGGGCAGGGGCGTTGGTGTGGTGTACGTGGACTTGCAGAAGGCATTCGATACAGTACCACACAGCAGACTTCTCAGGAAAGTGACAGGTCGTGCGTTAAAAGGGACAGTAGCAGCGTGGACACAAAATTGGCTGAGGAAAAAGGAAACAGGTTGATGGTTGGTGGGTGTTTTGGGGGCTGGGAGAAGGTTTGTAGCGCAGTTCCCCAGGGGTTGGTATTGGGACCCTTGCTTTTCCTAACATATAAATGATCTCGATCTTGGTGAGCAGGA